>JAOPJI010053195.1:0-29093 GCA_027122695.1 Merluccius productus
ACCTGTTGTGAAAAAGCCATCGACGCCCGCTAAATCTAATACTACTCCTTCAAAAGTGAACACTTCAACTACCAAGAAACCTCTTATCAAGAAAAGCGCTAAAAGCAGTTCTGATAGCGATAGTAGTAGCGATGACGAACCTGTTGTGAAAAAGCCATCGACGCCTTCTAAACTGACTACACCAACTGTTAAAAAACCTCTTATCAAGAAAGACGCTAAAAGCAGTTCTGATAGCGATAGTAGTAGTGATGACGAACCTGTTGCGAAGAAGCCATCGACGCCCGCTAAATCTAATACTACTCCTTCAAAAGTGAACGCATCGAATGCTAAAAAACCTGTACCTAAAAAGGACACTGCGAGTAGCTCTGATAGTGACAGCAGTGATGATGAGCCGATTACAAAAAAGGCCTCGACGCCTGCTAAAACTACCACTACTCCCTCTAAACTGAATACGTCGACCGCTAAAAAAGGCACCGCAAGCAGTTCTGACAGTGATAGCAGTAGCGATGATGAACTAGTTATACGAAAAGTTACCAAGTCAGTGGTTACCGCAAACAGTCCAATGAAGTCTGGCAAAAAGCAAAAAACGCCGTCGGATAAAAATGCATCTGTTGGTTCTGCTGTGGACGAACCCCCCAAAACAACGTCATCAACTAACAAAAGCCAGTTGATGTCAGACCCGTCGTCGAGTGATTTAAGCGTTAACAAGGAAGATTCTGAGGTTTTTGTGATATCCTATATCTTTGTAACACTTCGATAGAACTATAGAACTCCGGTAAAGAGGTCAAAGAAAGACGCCGACTCATCAGTGGTCTCTAAGGCCGCTAAAATAAACCAGAGTATGCCAATCACTTCAACGTCCACTCCACTAGTTGCTGACAACAAAGATAACCAGAACAACGGTACTTTTATTTGCGTCTACTTATCTGATTGATTGTTAGCATCATTCGGTTCGAAGAAAAACCTTCAAAGAGTGCTTTCTATATTTTGTATTACTATAACAATTTATAGAAGGAGAGTTTTAAAAGAGTAAAGGTTTCTGCGGATAGTTTGCCTGTTGAACTGGCTGATAACAGCTATAAGGTAGTTCATTTCAAGTGCGACAAGAGTTTTATTAGTTGTACGTTAGCCGGAAAACAAGAGGGATTTTGGAGTGAGAGCTCACCAAAGTTTCAGTAGTGTTAAGGGAAAACAGTTTAAGCACGAAAAAACCAAGAAAAAGCGCGGGTCCTACACCGGCGGACTCATCAGCACAAGTGTTAAATCGTTCAAGTTTGGAGACAATGAGTAATGATTACTCGTTATTTAGTATTATTGTATAATTGATACAATCTAATTACGATACTATTTTATTGACTAGCCATGTATTTACATCTGCTTTGTTTCATTGTCGTTTGTTTTTGCGTGCAGTCGTATTTGTTCAACTTAACCTTACTATCTAAGCAATCAGTAAAACGCATTGTTGGGCTATTCTATACAGTTGCGCTGTCATTGAAAATGAGCAATAAGTCTCGCGGTTTGAAGTTTCTAATATTACTCATTTTAATGTGGTATTTCTAGCGTTTAACGATATTAATATATTGCTAGAGTTTGTCAAATATTTGCGTCGCCAGATTACATGTTATTATTGAATTCGACTTATGTGGGGCCTATGTATCTTATGAAATACACCAATCAGTCATGTGTGAAAATGTAGAATTTTGCATGTGATCTATTTGGGAGGGAACTGCCATAATTAAAATGCAACCCATCAACTATTAAGACAGGCTGCAGAGTGAACTTTTCTATCCCTACTTATTATAAATCGACGATAACTGTGTATTTTCTACAGGCGCGTTTATTTGAAGAAAAATCAAGAGACGGGATTTTAAGACTCTAATTTCATGAAATACAGAAAAAACACTTCAAATTCACCACAGCAAGATTTATCTAACACACATTAAAATTTAGCTACATATTAGAAAAATGCAAGTTGGCGCACAATCGTGACTGACGATGAGAGCGGTAGTCTATTGGTCAATATAAAGTGGTATCACTTCATCGTCACTATTATAGCCGTCCTTGGGGGCGAATCTTCCACAGCAAAAGTTGCAGCAGAAAAAACAGCAGCAACATCCAAAACAACAGCAGGTCAAACAAGCGAGAATCCCCATCAGCCCGACAAACCATTTTTTAGAAATTATCTTGAAAGCTTTTTCATTCTGTATAATACAAAGTTACTCCAATTAAACACACCACGAATACATGACATCCACAGCTCTCCATTAGTTTGATTCCTTGATATCCATAGTCGTTGTACACTCTTCTTTTCGTGGGGTCAACTAGAATATGGTACGCCTTTGAAACTTTTTGAAACTACCAAATAGATCAAACCGCCAAACCACATCATACAACTACATGGTCAGTAGCGGCCACATTATTCCTACTTTTGTCCGGGTGGTACTTCAACGCTAACTAAACAAAATGTGCCACTAAAAGCAATAATTCGATCGCACATTTGAATTACCTTTTTAAAGGCTATCTTGATTTCAGATGTCGGGGCGTTCTTATCAACGCCTAGCAACGCATATAGATCACTTAAGAATTGGGTTTTATTTGAATATGCAATGTATATTGAAGTTACTCATCATCAACAGCTGTTGGTATTAGGTCGTCTTTGTTCATATAAACCTTTACAGAGTCTAATAATATTAAAAGCGAAACTCAACGGTGGTCTATTCATCAGAACTTGCCAATGAATTCCAGTCATTACATCCAAGACTCTCCTTAAGTAACCAAGCTCTAGACGGCGTTGTTTTACAGATTATTCTTGAGTGCTCTGGGTGTTTGCTCATACTGCTCCCCATATGCGCTTTCCAGCTAGACAATTTAAATGAGGCTTATTGATCTGAGTTTAAATAATGGCTCAATTTAAAACACAGTTCATACGTTGACCAATAATATCAATAGGGGTCGTTTGCTGTCGGTAATTATTATTTTTACTTCAATAAAACTTATATGAATTAACCAATTCAAGCAATTGACGTTGTGTGGCCTATAAATGACTTAGGTGGTGTAAAAATAGTTTAAATTTAACTAATTGCTCTTAGATGTAGTTATGTTATGCTGAAATAAGATATCTTTTGGAATGGGTATTACTTGAGGTAGGAGTCGAGAACACGCACACAACAGACGCCGGACTAGTCGCACCACCCGCAGCCTTGTTACGCAGCTCTCGCTGGTCGTCCTTTTAGATATTTGGAGTGGCGTTCGAGTTACACCACCACAGTTGGTGCCTAATTTGTGTATGAATCAATTCAAACATGCTATATATGCGATCTCCCCAAAAATTCATAGTATTGTAATTTTACTGATATAGAGGAAAATGGCGGTCAATCCCAATGCTGACCCCTTTCAACTCGAGATCAAAACCAACAGAGTTTAATCAACCTTTTTAGTTTGTATCTACCGACCAACACATGTTTCAGTGAGGTGTTGTTTTATGCATCTCTATACAATTGATATAGCTACAATTTTATGATAACTTTTATGACCTATACAAGTCGTTAAAAATAATAACCTTTTATTGGTCCTATTTATGATCGAAGCTTGATTTTAATGTTCAATAGGTGAGTACGTACACTTAGATAACTAGCACTTGTTTCAACTTAGAAGCGATGAATACGATAATCCATATAATAGACTAGAGAAAACTTTACATCATATAAAATAAACTGTTCTTTCTAGTTGAACTTACTTTAACGGTTTATTATTTAAGTTATCAGGCTATTTGACCAAATAAAAATTTAAACTCTCCCAAAGATTTGTTATTTAGCATTATACACTTTTCGCCGTTATAAAATGCAGTTGGTACAAAGGATCCATGCACACCAACATACTATTTCAAAAGTAAGAGTTAATATCAAAGTAACAAGCCGGTAATGGTCCCCTCTTCAAAATAAAGCGCTAATTATTGCGTTGGCTCGTATAAGAATTGTTTAGTTATTTGTATATACTAGTACAAAATCATAGTTTTAACTTGCTATAACAATGTATATAACGTAACCATTGTTATTTAAACATTTGAGGCGTCATTAGTATATTTCAAATGGTATAAGCTGCATTATCGATCGATCTAAGTATACACCGGGTCATTTTAATAGGAGTTGTTATGGTTTGTATTGTAGAATGCTATAATTTGGTTTACAAAATATGCATGTAGCTGTATAACAACAGTGTTCTTCATATTGTGAATTAGACTAGTATGATAGGGCTTTTTAATTTCTTAAACTATTGGAGTTTTATTAAATATTGTTTGTTTAATATTCAAGAGTACGACCCGAAGTGACAAAATAAGCCAAGTTTGACTTCAACTTGATGTGATATTGTTTTCCAGTACACCAATTTAGCTATCTCAAAGAATGGTGACGTGAATTTGAGAGCATATACAACAGCTAGTATTGTTAACAGATCTTTACTACTGTTGTTTAGAACTATGAAACGGTTCATAACAACTGTCCAGTTACCCCATTAGCCAGTTCATTTGGTCGATTTATCAACTCGAAGAAAATTAAAAAAATGCAAAAGTAATTATAACAGCAGCATAGTCGCGTTCAAAAAATTCAAACTAATCCGATCGTCAATTGGACTTTGGGGATAAGAGGATACTAAGACAACGCATTTTACATCATTGCATCTGGCCTAATGTCAACTATCCATGCGATGGTTCCACTGTTGCTGGCAGCAACGTTTAGTGTTGTGATTGTTGCTTATTGGCTTTATAAGTACGCAAGGTACAGTAAAATATCAGTTGTGGCGTTATCTTTTGTGTTCTGCTGTTGGTGGTTGACGATATTTTCAATTTTTCTCCTCTCTCTCGATATAACATCAGTAATGTGAGTTTGGGTGATCTCTTCACATAGTGCATAGGCTATTTATGCGACCCGCGCGAATGCCACGGACACCAACGACGCCTCCAACCTCAATTTTTTTATCTACATAAACAGCGAAATACTTCACCTCATATGGGTGGTAGTTTATTGGTTATTGCAAGTGTTCACATGGTAGTCAAGGTGTACTAATTTTCTCGTTTACCTTTTAATCTAGGATTATTGTACCGTTTACCAAGCATTATTTGAACTCGGGAAAGTTTACCTACAGAGGTCGACTTTTAGAGGCGTTCATTGTCCAGCTGTGTTGGTCCGTTTTGTATGTTTGCTGTTTTGTGGTGTTCGTGGTGTATTTAGCTGTGCGAGATGGAAAACGAGCAATCACATGGTAGTTTAGTTGGCAGTGTTGTGTGAAGTTTGCTTATCCAATCATTAGGTTATCGTTGAAAACTATTATAATTTCGTTGTCGAATGCGTTTGGGATGATGATATTTACCGTATTACTTGGGTATGGTCTTGTGCACATTCCTAAGAGACATTGGCAACGATCTAACGCCCATGACGAGTTCAAGAGACTATTGTTCAAACTTTTGGAAGCTCACGAAAAAAAGACAGCGACTAAGGAGAAGCTTGACATTCTGTGTAACGTATATAGAGTGGTGTGTGTGTGTGTGTTTAATTTAAACTATGTGTGTATAAGGATTGCAAAGAGGCTGATGGGGCTATCCTACCGCAAAACACCAACTTGCGAAAATACCTCCACATCATTACAACAAAGGTAATAAGAATTTGGCAAAACTTTTGGAATTTTAATGTTGCGGTTCATTCTCATGGCACTGACATAATAATATTCAATCATAGTTTCCACACGACTATAACGAATCCTTCACTGCTAACAACAGGTCGCCTAAAACACTTTCCAATACATTTACAGTCAACATTCCTCCCGATATCATCGATCAAGCACAAGAAAATGGCGATGGTTCTAGTTACATGTGTAAAATTCGAAGATTCACCAATTTTTTTAAAAAAATCACCGACCGGCTTCAAGATTTTGATAACTACGCGGATTGGAGTATATACTCCAACAAGAATTGGAACAAAGAATCCAGTCTTTGTCAACTGCACAGGCGGGTGATAAGACTCAATTTGGAGCTGACTAGTTGTGAATAGTAGTTGCAATTGAAAATCACATTTTTATGCTATTTCTAGCAACTTCGACAAAATAGTTAAAAAACTAATATTTGAAGAGGAAATTATTTTGAACCATGACAACAACAACAACAAGTACCATGCAACTCATTTAAAAACGAACTAGTTGGCTGGCGTAGTTTTATTAGGTTCCTTCCAAAGACCTATAGCAAGTATACCAAATGGTGGTTGCCAACTGTGGGTAAGTATGATTAATGGGAAACTTTGCTATAGACATTGTTGATATAACTAGAATGGTTTTGGAATTGTCGCGCAAGACCAGTAGCTTTGAAACTTTTGGCCTTATTTCTCTTAACGATATCACTGATTGTGTTGTGGAGTGAAGTGACCTTTTTATGCAAGAAACCCACCCTCAGCATATTCGCCCTACTAATCAATCACGCTAAAGTTCAACATTATCTCCCGCTATTGGAGGTACATGCATTTTATTTTGTTGACACTCGGACAAACAATTAAATATTCCATAATTTGGTCAATTCCTCAATTCAACCAACACTTCCCACTAACAACCTATTTTAGATAGTTATATGCTTCACGTTGCTGTACGTGACTTGCTGCTCATTTATGGCCGTGTTTATGTTGAAATTTACACACTATTGCTATTTTGAGATATACCACACTAATGCTCAATCACTTTTATTCAGTGCCAAGTATAACAACCACTTGCTTGCTATATGAATGCTGTTGAAACTATATTGATGTAGTTTTTTATCGAAACTAGCCGGTGCTATTCTCTTGAACTTTCTTGCCATGTCACATTTGAATTATTACTACTTTAACGATAAGAATGGGCTCAACCGTGACCACCCCAAAACATCATACACAAGTGTTGGTCTGTTCTACTGAGATTGTGTCGATGAAGTTGTATAGATTTTGGGAGACGAGGATCTCCTAAGGCTATTCACCAAATACCTGTATGTCTACTTCCCTTTGGTGATCCTATTGACCTTTGGAGCCAGTTTTTGTGGGTTGGGAAGACGACTGATTGAAGTGCTACACATTTCTCAATTTTTTATCGACGAGGAATTCGTTGCTGAAGCTATCAGTGAAGGAAAACTACTCTTTGAGCAGCGTATTTTGTGAGTTCACTCTGTGTGAATTAACGAGGTTTTAGAGAAAGCGCTATTAAAACAAACGATGCCAAATCCGAACGGTAGCTGCTCTCAAAGAAGACACATAGCGTGATTGTTAATGCACATTTAGATAGCGAAGTAGAACTGCTAGAGAGTTCACAGGAACCTCTGAATAGTTGGTTGTTAACTGATGATTCTATTGCAAGCAATCTCAATAGGGGGTCGTTGCTCCAATTGGTCATACCTGACGACAATAAGGATCCATCGTCTCAACAAAAAGCGACACTTCCACAGACTAACACCAACGATCACTTGCCACACGACCAACAGCAAATGAGCACGTCAAACATGATTCAGCATGTAAAAAATCAGATCAATGAGTTTAAACTGAAAAAACATAAGAAATAGTTTCTGCATTTAAACCTCCTTTTTATACTCAATGTGTTTTATGCGGCAACTGGATAATCAGCCTGATTAAATGGATAGCATTTAATTAAACTTATTTAATTACACTTAAAATTATTATCCACGCATAACCATGCATCCTCAAAGTGATAAAAACATATTTTAATTGTACGCGTGCGCACACAAATGCCAAAAATATATATTCACGAGTTTGGTTGTTTTTTTCTTTATAGCGACGCCATCATAAGCGTAGTCACGTCTGGATTTTTAGTAAAATCCCACTGCAATAAACAAAGATGTTTAAGTGTATTGTATCGGTCGGCATCGGTCTTTGTCGGACAAACGTGCTGTTTTGATCAACTGAAGCTTGAAGATGGATAAGGAAGTTTATGCAAAAGTAGACCTTTCCCTATTTTAACATGGCGCTGTATAACACTCCACTACTAGGTGATCAAGGTTCTCGGAAGAACCGGTTCTCAGGGTCAATGTACTCAAGTGAGAGTTGAGTTGTTGTCTGAACACGACAAACGCAGTATGCTCAGGAACGTTAAAGGCCCGGTTAGAGAAGGCGATGTTATTATATTGATGGAAACTGAAAGAGAAGCTAGAAGAATTAAAGTTTGATAATCGAAATTTAGTCGATACACATTTGCTAGACTGAATTTGTTTATTTATTCTTAGCGATTGTTTTCTTGGCCGTTTTCTAATTAATAGATGGTTCATCAGTTTGATTAGGTGAAGACTGTATAGCGTGTGCTATTTGGCCGTTGAGCGGTGACCATTGAGTCGATCCGTTGGCAGCTGTTGTAAAAGTCACTCGCATGATATAAGAGTGGCTGTTTAGTTTAAGATTTGGGTATTTGCTCACCACTATAAGTATGCAGTTTAAAACACGCCAGCACTTTGTTTGCGCAGGAAATAATATCGAATCTACCGGTGTTTATATTATTTAATAAATATTCGTTTATAAATGAACTTTGATTTACATATTTTGCGTCATTTGTCTGAAAGGTTGGCAACAAGTAGAGAGAGAGTTGAAGTTTGTTCAAGATACTCATCGACTAAATTATTCTAAAGAAGTCTCCAAGCTATGAATTTCACTGATCCAGTGCGAAGTTTACTCAATACCGAACTTAGATAAAATAATGTCTTCAGTTCTAAGGGATGTTTAGTTAAAAGTGCAGTTCATAATCGCATTTTAGATCAATACTTCACAATTCATTTGGCGGCCTGACTGTATTATCGATCTCGCACCTCCGATTTTATTTTAAGGTTAGAACAAGGAATAAAATTCGTCTTGCTGCAATTAAATCACAATTATATACACATCTAACTAGTGTATAAAGATAATCTGGTTCATTCATGTCGTTTTTAATGAAAGTAGTGCCTGAGAAAACTCCATTTTAAATGGACCCCTACCACAGATAATGTTGTTTGGCTCGTTGTGTGTTTTTGCACCTCAAGCCGAGAAGCACTGCTCTAACTACCTAATAAATACACTGGGTGATAACTCGTCAGTGACCACGAATTAAATCACTCATTTCACTCCAAAGTTGGAATAGACACCAGCAACTATGCCAATTCAGCCACTTTTAATCTCACTCTAAAGTTAGTTTCAACTTGTGGGTTTTTAGTTACAATGTTTAGCTCACAAACGGCGTGTAATAGTTTGCTGATAAAATTATGATTTCTTTAATAGACTGGCGTTATTTTCAACCAACATTAAACAATATCCTTGTTTCCTACATGCTGAGATAGTTAATTTCAGTCATTCTCAAACGCTAAAATTCACCCGATCGACAAGGTTTACATCATGCGCGAAGATATGCGCGGAAAAGAAAACATGACTGAGGACGCCGTCAAGCTCGGAAGCCAGCTTCTCCCACTAGGTATTATAACGCGTAATAATTGCACCGCCACACGGTTCACTCTTAGAATTGGTCGACAAATGCATCGGATCAAAGATACACGTTGTTATGAAAAATAACAAAGAGATTGTAGGCACATTGAAGGGGTTCGACGACTACATAAGTATTGCCGGTTGTGTATCCATGTTTCCATTGAAATTTTAGATATGGTGTTGAGTGATGTGACCGAATAGTAGTTTTTAATTGTTCACCGTTACACCACCACATTCAATCTTTCTAGCGAGTGCGGCGCTCAAGTTGACAAAGTAACCCAGTTGGATTGTATTCTTTTGAATGGGAATAATATAACTATGGTGAGTTAGTTGTTTGTATGATAATCTAACATTTCCTAGATGATCCCTGGAGGAGAGTAAGGTGACGTTTCACAAGTTGCACTAATGTAAATATCTAGTGGTCCATCTGAGTAGTTGTTGTTGTTGTTGGTTGCCGAATGGATTGTATAGGCCCTCTTATTTATCGTATTTATTTGGTGTGTTTGCTATGCGGGTTGTTGAATGTAAAAAATCTGTTACACATTTGACACGGTTATTTGTGTGTATTTACCACCAATTGGGCTTCGTATAAACTTCAAGGAAACCTTTTCATGCGTAGTATATTTGAGCTAGACCCCGCTGTCGCGATAGGAACTATTAGTCCAAACGTCGCATTGCACTTGTGAGTGAGTAATGCCATTTATAGCAATTGTAGTGATCAATTAATCGTAACCACAATTACAATGTTCAAGTATAGTGTTAAAAAACGTAATATCTCATCTTTGAAATATACACTCTCGAAAACATCATCGAGGTTCACAACCTCTTCTCAATCGCTGAACTACTAATTAGCCTTGAACTGAGCAATCCCTAGTTTCATTCTATGTTATATAGTCCAGTTAATAAGCTAGTTGGCGAGTGCCCACACCAACATTTATCTACACAAATGCAGCCATCAACAAATTATGTTCTATAATAAGTGGATGGGGTTATTTATGCTCAACATGAAAACACGCGTGGGATGAATTTAGATATAATTAGTCATGGTTACTATTGAACTAGATATTAGTGTATAAATGAGATGAGCACGAATCGTTAGCAAGGTCAACGACGACCAGGCCTTTTAGGTTTGGAAAAAGTAGCTCGTTCAACCACTTCAGGTGGATGAAGTTCTTGGTGAAGATACGTTTCGGTGATGGCGGAAAGATTTTCTTCCTCGATCTTTTTATCGATTGTACCGTATTTGCTCTCAAACATATCAATGAGTGGGCCCTTGCACGACGAATACATCATCCGGTCTTTTATAGCACACGAATACCCAGGCATGGTATAGATGAAAACTACACACAAATGGCCAACGAATTAAAATATACCTATCTATATAGATACATAGTTTAAACACATACCCAATGCCGACTTTTGACTATTTTCATGGTGGTATTCGTATTTAATGAGATGGTAACGAGGTTCGTTGGATTCAAACTTTGATAACTGGTCAACTGTGCACTTTTTAACGCAGCCCAGTTTTATTTTTTCTTCCTTAGTGTCGACAAGCTAGGGGTGAAGTGAATTAACGCGCAACAAACTACTCAAACCAGTTCGACGTAATTGGAAGAGCCAGACGTAAGCTTATCAAATGCACCAAACACTTCAATATCCACAGGAAAACACACCCCACGCAACGTTTCAGCCTTATCCATGATAGAGCGATGTACCTACATTTTTCCTAGTATAGAACAATGTGTAACTGTGGTTCCGTGTTACCTCGTTTTTTTTAATTTCGGCGTATTGTTTTTCTGACTGTGTTAGTGGTGGAGCAGCATTCGACGATACAATGTGTTTTTTGTAGCCATTGTAGTCGATATCGCTCTAATATACAGCACAGAATGGTCGACGCAATGCAACTGAGAGAAATTACTACTACGGTGCCGTGTATTTCATGTGAAATCAAATCGTCGCCAAAGAATGTTTTGAGTGTAGCTTTCGTGGCAGCATACAACATTTTATCCTTGACGGGAGCGTTATCAGGAGTAAAAAGTATCAGTATCCATTTGAAATCGTCGTTAGTTGATTTTTCGTCGGTTCTTATTAACAAATAGCAACAAGCGGAATCTGTAATGTGTTTGTTCACACAACTGTCGTAATCTGTTATGGTCAAGTAAAATCCCAACTTTAGTGTATGTACCTTGCTCAAGTGTGCCACTGGGTTCGGTGTTCTCGGAGAATTCAAGCTTTTCTACATTATGTAGGAGTTTGTTTTGTGGCTACCAAAATATACCGTTATCTATGATGATTTTGAGAGATCGAAAATTGCCAGATTTGGCTTGTTTTAAAACGTCAGTCAATTTTCCGCTGGCTAAACATCCATTTAGACACACATCCAAGTGTTGATTGCGGATTCGCGTTAGTACGAGTGATACCTGTAATTCCTGTTTGATGGCTCATTGTTAAGACCTTTCAATCGACGGCTGATTCATATGAGACTCCAACGACTACGTCCGCAGGGAGTATGCGTCGACACTCCCTCAAAGTAAAGAGCTTATTGCTCACACTATGCTGCCAATGGTTCACTTGAATCAAGTGACTCGATGATGCCATTCGTCTTTAGCAGATAACGTTAAATTTTTGGCGACTGAATTGTAACACGTGTGAATGCGCTATACGCTTAAATACGTTAGTGCAGCAATTGCATCGCTTACGTCGATAAAAATATAAAAAAGTGCATCGTGGAGCTAACTTCAAAAGTATTATACAAAGAACGAGTTATTGACCCCAGTTGGTAAATTTTCAATAATAATAATAATTTGTAAACACCAGGGAAATGCCAAACTACTCGTTGAATAAGAAAGAAATGTGATAGAATAGAAGTTCAATTGCTTGTTTATTTGTGTGGTGGAACTAAAATACGCTTATCGGCTCATATTATGTAAGGGGTATAACAAAATAGGCACGCCAATTTGGTGACACAGTGACACCAGGAACATTGTATTTCAATACTACACATTATAGATTATGCATATACTTGTGTGTGACGTTAAAGTCAGTGTTTTCCAACCTCTTTTAGTCCAAATCCATGTTTAAGTAATATAATTACTTGAGGTGTGAAAGTTAATTGACACAAAAACTACGCTAGTAATGGTTAGCCAACAAGTGATACACATTATTGAATTATGTTATATTTTTAGTAGAAAAAGTGTGCGTAAAAAATTCCATCAAATGTACTAAAATGAATTTTCACTCAAAACCCCCAAAGCAACGT
Source organism: Merluccius productus (assembly GCA_027122695.1). Taxonomy (NCBI): domain Eukaryota; kingdom Metazoa; phylum Chordata; class Actinopteri; order Gadiformes; family Merlucciidae; genus Merluccius; species Merluccius productus. The sequence goes on from JAOPJI010053195.1 coordinate 12,718, forward strand.
TGTAGCGCTAGTAGTTAAAAATAGAAGTATGTTAATGCTTTTTCATGTCGAGTTGATGGTGTTAAATGAACGCATTTGATCACACATTGATACAATAACAGTTGAATTTTTTAGGCTGTAGAGTAAATTGCATCAATGGTAACCATAACCCAGAGATGGGCAACCGTGGGGAGGCGACTGCGGAGCGCTGTCAATTTAACAAAAATTCCTCATGACCCACAAGACTGAGAAATACTGCGTTAAAGCAAGTCTTAATCCATTAATGTAGGACTTGTTTTCAGCAAAAAATCTAATACATAGTTTGACCAATTGAATAGGGTAAAAATAATATTCTATTGACTAATGCTTGACAAATATATTTCAAATACAGATCGATGATCAGGAAGAATGAATGCTTTCAGCTTGGGAAGCACAGATAGAGGGAGCAACTTGTTTGATGCATCGATGAAACTTCCAAAGTCTTTGCATTTATAATATTGCACACACAACAACTTGAATTCTCCAATTTCTGCGTCTTCAACAAACAACTTCAACAACTTCAACAACTTTAGTTGGTCTGCGGAGAAAGTTTCGTTATTTTCGGATGGTTGAGCACGCTGCTCTATTTTTGCGCCGCCTCCAGAATAGGATATCAGACGAATGTTTTCAACGTTTGAATTGGTTGCTTTAAGAGGAGGCTGTGCGTGTTTTCTATTCAATAATTCACGAAGACTATTGGTAGACTTGGAAGATCCACGTTTGCTAATTAGTTGATCGTTCTCCACCTCCCTGAGTCGTTTCATTGCCTTATCAATATTGATAACAGGTGCACATTCAGCATGGGAAATGATTTGATCAGATGGCTTGATCACATGTTGGCGCGCTTTCAAAGCCACGTTTTCTAAACTGGTCTTTTTATGGTCGAGAAAATGACTAACAGGGGTGAATTTTGCGGCGATCGAATTATTGGAAGAGTCGTGTCTGCTGAAGAATGTGTGGGTTTCCTTCAAGAGCGATTCAAAGTTTTTCACGTTGTTCACGTGTTTCTGTATCCAGAGTGGGAGGCATTTACGATTTGAATCGTAACGAAAACGTTCATCCATCAGGAAGATCATGCCAAAGTCGTCCTTGTGTCGTATCACCCGCCCAACAGCCTGATTAACTGCACGCATGGCCTGATGCTGGTACCATAACTTGCCGCTGTCGTTGCTGGTTTGATTTTCGAGCGATTTTCTCTTCAACACGATTTTAGGGTCGTTTTGCGGTGGGTAAGGAATTCCAATAACGATCACGGCTCTACATGCTCTATCACTGAAGTTTATACCTTCACTGATTTTCCCTCTAAAAACACCAATGAGAACACTTCCGTTGCATTGCCGCGAATTGGCGGTTTTGTCGAGATTGTCGTGGTGTTGTTTGACGCAATCTTTGTATTCGTTTTTATCCTGCGACTCCATGACAATGTGCTTAGTTTTGGAAAGGTGGCTCAAAATGCCACATTTTTTCCACGTTCTGACCACGTTTTCAAGTAGGGTGTAAGAGGGGAAAAAGAGTAGTGTACCGTCGGGTATTCGTTCAATTAAAACTACCAATGTTTGGCCGAATTTGGTGATCAAGTTAAGGTCTTGTCTATTGGCGTAGGTGAACAGAAGAGGAGTGTTGTCGTCCAACGCTCGGGATAGAATGTTCACAGACAAGTTGTTGTCTTTTATGATGTGGGTGTTTTCAAGTTGAATAGGAAACGGCAACAACACTTCATTCAACAGCATATCAAATGGTGCCAACGTACCACTGGTCATTATGACACAGTGAGCTTTGTTGAACGCGTTCATTGCTATACTTGACGTAAAACACCAATACTGTACATTGATAATGGACTCTGAATGGTTTTGGATGGAATTTTTCAACATGGAAAAACAAATATAAAAAGTATCGTTCAGTTTTGTGTAATCCATGTCGCGCGATCTTGCAGTTTTTAGCAACACACGGTTGTTGTTGTTGTTGAATTTAGCGTGGTTTGTGATGTAGTTGGTGGAGTAGGAGATGGTTTGTAGGAAACTTCGTAATTTATGCAAAGCAAATTCTTCAGTGTGGCTCTTCATCCCATAAGTCAACAAATAACTGATACACATGTCAATCTGGTTGATGATCAAGTTGAAGTTGTTGCAGTTAATGGTGGACGGCTTTAGAATGTTTTCAAAAAAGTACTCACATGTTTCAATTAACGAATTGTCATCAATGTTGTTGTTGGATGTGATGATTTGTGGTGATTGTTGAGAAAACGGGTTGTTTTTAGAGTTCAACTTGACACCCACCAATACAAATTGAGTGTGTAACAGTTGGACAACCTTTTGAAGTTCCACGATAGCTCGGTAGTCAACGGCCACGTCAAATTTTGTACTTATTACCCACTCAATTTCACCCAAACACTTGGTTAATTCGTACGAGTTAATGGTTGTTGAGAGAGCGTCCTCGCAAAACTTCTCGATATTGTGCGCTTCGTCGAATATCACAACATTTCCATCGATCAACTCTTCAGCGGTTTTCAACTCATTGTCTCGATCGTAACCACCGTTGTTAATGAGGTAGTTGTAGGGCATCAAGTAGAAATCCAATTTGGAATCCAAATCTTTGGCCAAATAGTATGGGCACAGCGTGTGTTGGTGGCCAACTGACACCAAGTCTTCTATATCAAAGACAAATGTTGACGACAGTTGCGCCGAGCAAATTTTTAGCGCGTTTTTATCCCGGGTTTTATTGAAATATTCACACTGATTTCGCTTGATTGATGTCTTGCATGCTTGTATGCGTTTCATCCCAGTTCCAGCTCGAATGACGCTGGGTTTTATGCACAAGTTGTCTCTGCTGGAAAACACACTGGTATTTACGTTGTAGGAGGTTTTCCTCAGTTCTTTCACCACCTTTTCAAGCAACACATCAGCAAATTATGTAAAATAGCTCACATCAATTGCATAATAAGTGCTGATTACAAACATGAATCAACAACTATTTAAAACAACATTCATTCCGTAACAAAAATACTTGATCTAACTGCTGATGCGTTCTTGAAGCATATATAACTTTGGGCACTTTAAATTGGGGATTCCTCTACCCAGCAACATCAACAAACGCGCCTTTATCACCACTTAAAATACTTTGTTTGGATCAGAACCAAGTAAGAATAGATTTTCTCGCCACGACAATACAGAGCATAACAAACTCAACGTTTTCCCTGTTCCTGTTGGACTTTCAAGAATCGCGTTCTTCCTCTCTGTCAGCGCCTCAATCACCTTTTTCATGTACAACTTTTGGCAATCGTACGGCTGGTATGGAAAGTGGACTTCAACATCCAATATATTCAACACAGTTTCCGGCATACTTTTTCAACTACATCAAAGTATGGTCAATGCTCTGGGCTTACCAGTGAAACTTTATTTGGCGGTGGAAATACGAAGTAGGGTGAAAACTGGCCAACTATTTTTATATATACCATAAAAAATCTTTATCTTTTCCAATAAATGCAACCGCGAAGTAACTGCGTGGGGAACTGCGCGGGGAATTTTCGCTCTCTCGAATCAAATGCTACACTGCAGAAACGTGCAGATTTGGTGTTACCATTCAAGACTGTCTAGATATCACCACAATTTTTTAAAAATTTTTCTAGATGCTTCGAGTGACATTTTCAAAATATCCATATTAGTGTGTATCGTACAGGTTTCGATAGATCGCTTATCAATTATCATACTCTTACTCATTAAAATAAATAAAGTTTAAAGTGTGCTCGTTTTACAAGCTCACTGTTTCACGTTGTAAAATCTTTGTCCGGTGGTAATTGTTTATGGGTTTAAATTTCTTTCAGCGAGCCCACTTATTTTTATCGCAATTCAAATATCGATATGCCAGAAATCTTGTTTATATGTAGTAACACGTTTAATTCCCACTCGGTAAGTTAACGAATGTTTCAGGTGAGTTAACAATCTCCTCGAAACATCAATCAGGATATTAAAATTAATCCATGCGTGGGGGCGACTGTTAACTCTCCAGGAAAGAGCACCAAAAATCTTTACGTATGATGCCACTATAACGTATGCGTAAATGGGGCGGCGCACATCTAATCACCTTGCACTTCCTCCTCTGCCAAAGTTCAAATTATTTTGTTTCAATGTAACAATTAACAATGGGGTTAGTTTGATAACACGTTAATCCGATTATAAAGACACACGCCTACGAAGGCCAACCCTTCCGCCAACTTCACTATAAAAACTCCGACCAATATTTTTATAAAAGCGTAGTTTAAGAATCCAATTCGTTTAGGAATCACATTCCTAAGTTAATTGCGCCACTAATATACTACAATCGGTCGTGCCCGAGAGTAGACGACAGTTGATTTAGTGAACAGAATGGACCCGGAGTACAGGAGCGTTAACAAACTAAAAGTTCAAGAGTTACGCGATCTGTGCAAGAGAAACAACTTAGATTCCAGCGGCACCAAACCAATACTAGTACAAAGGCTGAAAGATCACATAACGAAGAGCCAGTCGCCACACGGAATAAGCGACACTGCTTACAGCTTCTCTACTGATAATGTAATAGAGCGAGCCAGCGTGAAACGCTGGAATATTGTACCTTGATTACGGACTCACTTCGTTGGAGCTGCTTTACTATAACTTTTATTATCTACCAACAGCACATACATATATTATTTAATGGTAGAGTATGGAAAGGTATGACAGTAATCCAGTTGGAGAAGATGAAAGCGCCAACAACGAAGATGAAGAACATCACAGTGATGAAGACAGTGAAATCAATACATCATTCGACAACGAGCCGCAATACATTTATTCTGATCAAGAGGGAACCGATTACGAAGAAGAAATGTTACCAGAGGACTACGGTACATATCATGCAGCAATCGATCGATCGATTGTTCATCAGCAATGTCTAATTTTCTTAATACGCCATACAGAGAAAGCGTCATCTGGCAATGATGAAGATGCGCAAGTATTGGAGAACAACAAGGACGATGCACAACACAATGAGGACGCGCACTTGATGTAATAATTATTGTCAATTTGTAGTAGTGCGTCGCCAAAAATAATTGTACCGTGTCATTATTCAGGGAGCATGAAAGAGAGGAGGAAAAAAGCTCGCCAGTTCATACAGACAGCCATGACACAGCACCGCCCATCGCTGTCGTAAACAGCACAGCACCACAGAAAACCAAGAAAGTGCCGATTGTTCCTCCGTCTGCTATCGAGCCTGAAACTGAGTCGTTCGAGCATCTGTCCTTGGACATTCGAAGAGATATTTTCCAGTTGGATTCTTGTATCATTTGGGATGTGTTTTTAGTGTTGACCAATTCCTACCACATAGATAATAGTGACCTCAACTTTGTCATGACTAACTCCAACTGTCTGCAGGGACGTAATCTAACACAGAATGATCTCTCGCATTTTTGGTGTTCGTCAACCACAAATTATGGCGTCAAAACTGGTTGCAAAGTTTATTTCGAGTGCAAAGTACGTATTTCTGACTCTCATAATCATTGTTAGCTGTGAGATTGATTGCTAATTTCTGTTTTGAACTCCAGTACATTCGGAATCTTGATGTGAATCTGCCCGTTTACGAGATACCAGAACATGCCTTGAGAATTGGATTCACCACTAAGGATATTTCTCATCTTGGAGACTCTCCGCAGTCTATCGGGTTTGAGAGTAGTGGAAAGCTTTACCAGAACTCGAAAGTCATTTCCCAAAACTTGACCAAATTTGGCGTCAACGATGTCGTCGGTATTTTTCTCGATACCACCTGTGATCCAGCAGTTTTTTCTGCCAGCATAAACGGTATCATTGTGAGAGATGCTGTGGCAAAATTGCCGTTGTCCGGCGACACCCTGTCCAATGCACCTGGCGCCGAAGATGAATGGACTCAAGTGCTTCCGGATACCCTTTATCCGTGCATATACTTTAAGAATGTCGAATTTTCTGTGAATTTCAACTTGAACTCTCCAATCCCAGAACAAAAAGAATTTCATCCTATTGACTCGATGGAAACCAAAAGTTTTATGGCTCCTAACGCCCTTCCTATTACGATAGATCAGTGTGAAGTGATCATGATGTCTGGTATAGTTGGGTGTGGCAAATCTACATGGGTGTCCAAGTTTGTCGTTGACAAACTACCTCAAAAATACACTGTGATAAATCGTGCCACTTTATTTGAGCGATGGAGAGTAAGTCGTTGCGCATTAGAGGCCCACGCACTATCTATAACTACATTTTGCTACTAAGCTTACTCACTATTCTGAACACTCACTAAACTAGTTGAGTGTGTACACGAGACACCACCACCACCACCACTAGTAGTGTATTTAACAGCAGCTTAATTTTGAGCGACAATAAATCGAGCGCGCAATACTTGATGGATTACTACTCAAGTTCAAGTGGGATGCAGTGCGTAATTATGCTTTTAGGTGATAGGACAACATCGTAAAGCGCGTCTGTCGGAATCGGTTTTAGCTGCTGCTATAGCAAAATTCGCAAGTCTGGCCTCAGAAAGACCCTGTTGCTGCATCCTAGATCAGTCAAATTGTCATTCATCGTCTCGAAAGAAGCGAATGGATAGTTTTAGTAAATTTCCTTCGAGGAAGGCTGTCGTCATCATCCCGCATCTTTCTGAGTATGCCGCCAGAATTGCCAAAAAAGAACAAGAGATGAAAAAGTCCGAGTCGGGCGATCGCGCCATCCACGAAACCGATATAATACGTTACAAAAAATCCTATTCTCTTCCCACCACTAAGGAAGGATTCACGGAAATCATCTATGATGATTCCACCTCTCACGAAGCCAAACGTGTGGTGAATGACTACCGATTTGATGCGGACAGACTTAGAGAGTTTAGCAAATTCAAATCTCAACGAAAAATTCTGCTCAACAGAGTGAGCCATCTTAACTCTAAACTTAGAATTACGTCAGAGCAAGCACCTTTAAGATCGGTGTCTTCTACGAACAGAGCACCTCTAACGCATTCTCCCCAGAAATCGGCAGTTTCCAATTACTCATCGAGAATTAACCCACGATCGCGTTCACCTAGCCGCGAGTTCGGTACACGAAGCAACAATCCACATCGTCCACCACCATACCAGTACGATTCTCGGGACGATGCAATTCTTCCGAGAACACATGAAAGTCGCAAAAGAACTGCACCGCCTAGCATGTTACCACCTCCTCCTCCTCCGCCACCGTCCACAATGTCTCAGTATACTGGCTCGTCTCGTCGAGGTTTTATGTATGGATGTGTGCTGTTGGTGTACTGTAACTAGTGTCCCCATTTAGCAACGCGTCAACTTCGCGAGATTCCTACAGAAGTGCTGTTGTTCGAGCGACATACTCCTCCAATCAAAGAGATCAATCTAGCGTGTATAACAACGATGGTTATAATGTGGGTCGAGCTAGATCTAATCGAATGAACAATGTTGACACCACTGTAGCACACGGCTATCGTAACAATCCCATCAACTATGGTATTTTCGTTGTGTGCACCACTTCCTATAATAAAGTGGATTGTTAGACGCGAGGTCGTCTTTGTCCCGGAATAACACTCGCTCGTCGTTGAACGATAACTTTGGAAGAGGTCGTACTGACCGTTTCCGCGGCACCGATTCAACATCGAGGCCACGATTTGACAACAGCCGCAACACTGGTGGGTTCAGATCGTCCAATACTCCTCCTAGGACTGTTACTAATTCCATGACGCACTCAAATTCTAATTGGGGTGGCTCACACTACAACAACTCAGGTATATATATATGTGATGGATCAGTGTGGTGGCAGTTTTTTCATCTGTTGAAAGATTACCCAACAATGGATGCAAGACAACCTAATCACCTAAACAGACAATGGGATTCCACAAGGGCGCACCAGTCGTCTAAACCTCGCAGCGACTACGGTGGATTCTCTGAAAAGTCGCCATTGCGTAGTTCAAGAGATACACCAAGAAATTCCTTTAGGGCCCGCTATGACTGACCCAACTGACTGCAAATGATTTCTGAGCACACACACACATTTTCTTTCACTAACGTATACATATCACAATGTTAAATGTTTGAAGATTATCTGCTTATTATGTGCATAAAGTTTGAACGTTGCAGACATGTTTTTACACGAATACATCATCTAAGGCATTTCTCTGTTAATCACACTCGCTGCAGACGTTTGAATTCGTTGAAAATGTTCTAAGTTTACGGCGTGGATTGTTAAGGATGACACCCAGACTAGTTACGGAATAAAGATGAGTGCATGGATATTGATGATAAGTGGTAAAAAGGTCGTTTGCGTGTGCAAAGAAATGATTGCGATGTGTCCGGACATGTCTATGGCTACGTCTGGCATTTTTTGACATTCTCCTTCCGCGTATCGACAATTTATGCCTTTGCGAACAGGTGTTTTGGGGGAATTTAAGTGCTCATTTACTACAACACTACTAATTTTGGTAATGGACTCATTTGTTAAAGTCAACATCTGATCTACTCTTCCGAGGTTCTCAACTCACGCAATTTATGCGATTGTTTGTATAATAGTGCAAAAATCCGTTTGGTCAACACGTCTTTGGCTAGTGACGGGCAGTGATTATGCGAATAGTTTTGAAGCTACTTGATAAAAAATTAGTTTGCGCGCGTTTTATAACACCAATCCTCGTGCATAGCGAAAGAACAAACTAACTCGAATTTTTTTAATGTTAAATGCGCTTGCGCGTTTTATTTGGTGTAGTGAACATTCAACGATGCACCATAAATAAAATAGATTGTATGCGCAAAGTTTTAGTTTATACTATTTAATATTCATTAGACACGTGGGAAATTGATGATTGTTAGAGGAGCGGTTTTAAATAATCCACTTGATAATAAGTAGTGTTTAAAATTAAATTGAATAAGACGACTGTCATGACACCCATAAAAGTGTCAACACTCCAAGAGAACCCACTACAAAACTTATCGAGTAGGTTTTCTGGTATCTACATAAGATTCGAAACTGCTTGGATGCGGATTGCCGTCCCATAAAGACTTCATTTCCTGTCCTTCAATTTGCGTATAACCGTGGTGCTTTTTGCCATTCATGTCGAGAGCGTAACAAAAGCTAATAGGATTGTCTAACACTCGAGAGATGGTGGCCTCAAGATTGTCAGGTGAAACAAATTTGTCGCTAATAGACTACAAAAACTAACAATAGAACCGCGAACGCAACTGATACCTGTAAATATTCCATTTCGTTGGCGATGTTCGCAATTTTTTGTTTTTCTAACAACTCATCTTCTTCAATAATTTCGCGTTCTACCTCTTTGATTTTGCGTTGGAATTTTTCAGCAGATTTTCTCCTACAGAGGTTATACCCTGCAATATGTTTTCAATAACGCATGAAAGTACCTGATATTATCAATGCTAGTCTCATCGCTGTAAGAAAATCCATGCATATTATCGATAACATAGCTATCTTTGTGTTGAGTCTTATTAACTTGGCTACAATTGATAGATGCACCATTAATTAACTAGCCAATTGGAAGTATACGTTTGTGGGGAATTGGCGGGGAATTCCTTTAGAAATTCGTTGATTCTTGTCGAAAATAAAAGTGAGTGGTCGTCTTTTTCATCCAGATTAAAGTCGTCTTCCCTGGGTAGCACTCGAATGTATTCTTCTTTCGAATTTTTAGATTTGGATGTTTTGGATTGGTCATTTTTAAAGCTCAACTTTTTCACGCTACAGCGAGAAAACATATTTTGGAGAGTTAGAGCCTTAAATCTTGACAGGCGATGGCACAATTGAGTAGTCATTGTGAGACCTAACAACCTTAAAATGACGCACGCGTACACGCACGCCGGAATTTTATTAGCGTTTATTATTTTATCATAAATTTAGTTTAAATTACCCTAGATGCAATGCATTTTTATGCTATAGGGCAGAATTTCAATTCTACATACTCATATATAATCTACGATATAGTAATTTACAAGTGTGCTTTAGATGTTGATACTCATGACTTGACCACGATTATCATATTTTCTACTATTAATTTAGAATTATAGCTTTTTTCATTTTTAATAAATGACTAATTAGCAGAAACTAGTAGTTGATTTATACTAGTGATGAAAACGCTGATTTATGTATTGTGGAGCTATATTTTTAATTAGATGATTTACCCAATAAATATATTTGAAAAAACACGGGTAACTATGTGATTTGCCAGAATTGTGAACGGACCACAAATAATGAAGCTTCAATTAGACACATTTTTATATGAGTGAAATAATTGATGGTCATTCAAGTTTCAATGAAAATCAAGCCGCAATTTTATTATCATGAACCGGTTTGATAACGTTTCATATCCTACAATATGCTGAGTGCAACGTCTAAAGAGTTAATCTTAGGAGATCCATGCTGAGATCACTCTGACAGGATAAAGCGTTAATAATTCTCGGACAACTTCTTAAGCTAATCTAGGCTAGGAAATGTCGACTGGCTGCTATCGAAGAAATTGTCCTTTGAAATCATGTGGACAATTTTTAATGTCACAACGAGGAAGTTTTGTCATAATGTTGTGCTTGACATTCACCTATTTTACCGTTGAGTTGACTGTGGGGTACAAGACAAATTCGATGGCACTTGTGGCTGACAGTTTCCATATGTTATCTGACTTGTTGTCGTTGACCATTGGTTTCATATCGTTGGTTTTATCTCAAAAAAAGAATAAAAACCCACGTTTAACGTATGGATGGTCGAGGATTGAAGTAATTGGAGCCTTGGCCAATTGTGTTTTTTTGTTATCGTTGTGTCTGTCCATTGCGGTTGAAGCAATACAGAGACTTGTTTTCAAGTCAGAGATAACCGAGCCGAAAATGATCTTAATAGTTGGTGGTATCGGGTTGTTTATCAATATAATTGGCATTTTGATGTTCCAATGTCATACTGGTTGCTGTATGGGTGGAGCTAGTAAGAGAAAATCCTCTTCAACTAAGGACAGTGGCGAAACACACCAGTTGTTATCGTCTGATGAAAAAGTACTAGATAAAACCGAAGGTATATTTTGATCTGATCAGCCAAACTGTCCACCACATTGTTTGCGCTCTTACAAATTATACTTTATATAGATTTGGACAGTCGTGAAATGATAGCGGTAAAAGAGGTTGACTCACATCACCACCACCACCACCATCATCATCATCATGGTCACAATCATGGTCAAATGAATTTAAAAGGAGTACTGCTTCATTTGATGGGTGATTTTGTTGGCTCTCTAGTAGTCATCACGAGCACCATTATCTTTATTACGTTCGACGGTAAACCATGGACATGGTATATTGACCCCACAATGAGTCTTATCCTTGTGTCTATAATATTATGGACAACTATTCCGTTGTTGAAGTCTTCAGTTAATGTGCTTCTGATGGGCACTCCCAAAGGAATAAACGTGAAGAATCTCAGCCAAAAAATTATGACCCATTATCCGTGTATTGAAGAGATTCCTTTGTTTCATGTGTGGAAACTCGACAGTCAGCTTATTGTCTGTACTTTAGTTTTGAAAAATCGGAGTTTTTACACACAACTTTAGGTACAATTCATGTTGTCATTAGTGACTTGGAGCAATACAAAACGCATGTTAACAGCATTACTGAATTGTTGAATAGTGAAGGCATTCAAAAAGTGACAGTACATCCAGAGTTTTTAAGCGATTCGTTGCACGTCAATCAATGACTCACATCCCTTCCTGCGATGCGTCGTTAATGTATGGGTGGGTACACAAATTAGCTCGTATAATCAAAGCGTTAGGTCATCTTTAACATGAACCCGAATTGTTGTATCTAAAACTTCCTTTATTTATGGTCATTTGAAGTGTATTTTTGTGCCAAAGTTTGGTTGTGTGTGCATTTATGAGGTTCTTGTTGATTGCATGGAAAGCGTTTAATGTTAACCTTTTGAACCCGGAATTAAATGAATTGAGGTGGAAAAATATTCATACCAGATATCCATTTATTGATTGAGATTAAACAAAATTCTCGAATGATAATACGGTTTCATATAACTTTAAACAAAATATAAAGTAATACCTTATTTACTCTCTTCTAATTGAAATAATAAAAACATGACTAATTTTAAATCATTTTATTAATCTGTACATTTATTACCGTAGTTGTACCACCACTGTTAATATTGCAATTAACAGCGAAGAAATATTCATCAAAATAATAGTAATATTTTTTAAGCCAAGTTGACAAATTGTTCCTCTTCGGCGATAATTTTACGATTGGTGATCAACCTTTATCACAAGAAAAGTGCTTTTAATATTCTAAAAAAATCAAATAAAAAATTATTTCGAGTGAAATTTTGTCGCGTATTATATTTAACTTTTTGGTTGTCCAAAAATTTGGGGGTATAAAAACAAATATATTGCTTGCAGGGGTGTACGCCAATTTATTTGGCTATTTATTTAATTGGAATATTAATCATGGATTAATTTAACATTATTCGTTATCTTATAACAAATTAATTGAAATGAAACACAGAATACTCAATTATAATCTACGGAATATTCAAAAGGTTACATTTTAGCTTGTGGAGTTTTTATCCAAACATAATTAAAATTGTAAAACGTTCGATTTTAATCAAGTGTCGATTAAGAAATAACTCCGAAGAAACTAAACGAAATGCTTTCGTACGAAAATTACTCAGAAATTTCGTATATCACTATTAAATGCAACTTTAATAAAACAAATCTCTGGCTTGTTGCACGTACGCTTGCGTAGTCTAAGATTTTAGTCACGCCAATCTATGATTTCAATTGTATCTTTTTGAATATAAAAATTAACGATCAATACAGCATATTGGGTGGAAAATAACTATAGCACGCATTTTCTTGTTAACTACATTAGAAGAAGGTGGGGGAGAGAACGAGCATTGCCAAAAATGGCCTATTACTATTGCAATTTCATTGTAGTAGCAGTTTTTTAATGTTAGACAATACAAAGCACCGTCTATAGTTGTTTTGAAGGTCTCAAAACTGCACTGGTTGCTTGCAGTAGGCTTTACATGAGTCGCCCGACGGCGGAATGTTTCTTCGTTGCCCGCGAAGAATTGCGATACTTGTGATGGTCATAACTGAAACTGGTATCTTTTTGTACTTATCATTTAAGTGATGTTTGTTAGCATTGTAGATTGTCTAACACCAAACACTATGGATAATAATGGAAATTCAAGAGACAGACACTCTAAACCCCCACCAAAATCGTCCATTTTCAAAGATGTATTCGAAGAATACTCCCATTTTATGAATGGTACATTAAATGCATATCACAACTAGTTATTAACTAAAATTTCATGGGGAAACAGCTGTTTATTAACTTTATGAATATATTGTAACATTGAGCACATAGATGAATCTCGTGGACGCAACCTACCAAAAGCATCACTTGGAATGAAACCTGTGCCAGCATTATCTCTCACGTCAACACAAGCTCCAATTAAACCAACTGAAAAAGTTCCTAACCTACCGCCTTTAAGAACTATCCTTGCAAGTAAACACTTGGGACTAAAGGAACAGATATCTATTTGTCACACGTCATATCATATGTAGATGCGCCAACCACTCTTGACCAGTCCAATGTACTCAACAATGTTGGTGCCCATGAACAACCAAATGTAGATAGTTTGGCTACGTGTAACGGAACCATCAAGCATTTGTTGTTAGAAGAGCTGCAATCAATGAATTATGACTCATTAGGGGAAATGATTAGTACGATTAGATCCACTGACGTTAGTGGACATGATACAGTAGAGGTCGATTCAAATGATCAAATGATGAGTACTTTCAATTTCGTTGTTTGAAGTTTAATAGCGTGATTTTTATGTAGCCAACACCAAAGGTTTGATTTCCTCCAAATTCATAATGTTGCTACTCATGTAATGTGTTATTTAGCTGACCAAGATGATCAACCTTTGAAATCAGATGTACATTAATTCACGATTGTCCAACTCAAATCACGCTTACTCTAGGAATTATTGTTTTCTAAACGCTCTATCTCTGCAGTTGTACAATCTGTCAATAATTTCGAATTGATAGTACGTTGTTATCGACCAAATGTACGCCATATACTCCTGTTTTGATTTAGTATTCAGATGAATCAAAAAGTCTATTTAAACACTGCCTCGTTGAATTCATCAGAAACATAACCGAAAAAGCAAAAAAGTTTCTTAATCTTCACCATAACGTTAAGTAATTGAGTTTGTAGAAACGCTCTAATAAATGGCAACAAGCACACCGTTTTGACAGAGAGCGATATTATCGCTGCCTTCGAAAGTGTCGGTTTGACCAACTACAGTAACGTACTCAATGTTAAGAGACTGGCCAAATTAAAGTAGGTTGCATTTATTGCTATAGTCGGGTAGTGATTTGTGAAGTAGGCGAAAAAGGTTTACAGAGTCCCACTAAAATCACCGACTCCCAACCCACCTCCACATACATGCAATTCTACTGGAGATCCATTTCCAATGCCAATTCGTTTGTAGTTATTGTTTTACTATTTTCAATGGATCAAATTTTGTCACCAGGCAGTTTTGATGTGGCTTGAAATTGGGCTTAAATTTGTGTAGGACTAGACAATTGAGTCACTGAATTAGTGTAGCGTTCTCGCGTACACGCGCCCATTACACCCATTAATAAAAATCAAAAACATGCGATCGCCTAATCATGCGCATTGTCGTTATTTCGTTAGTTACCAAACCACCACGTTATGCGTGTTGTGCGTGCGCAGGTGAGCGATAATTTTGATACTTGGTACCACGTTTCCCCCGATGACTGTATGTTTATACGACTATTGCTAGAGTTAACGAAATTGGTTGTTGTTCACCATTTAGAATGTATACGAGTTCACACCATTTGGGCGCCCTGTTACCAGAGTTAGACACAATACTGTCGGCGATTTGTGCTTTGCAAGTGCCAAAGGAAATAATATAATTGCGTGGAGAGTAGACGAACTGGAAGCTCTTGGATGTTACCAAGAACACACCGGTGCGGTAAACGACATAGACATAAGTTGTAAGTTGTTACGTACCACCGAATGGCTGAATGATAGTGCCCCTTAGATGATAGTAGATATATGCTGACAAGCGGCGGTGATTATATATCGTTTATTTTTGACGTGGAAACTGGAAGAAGATTGTGGAAGACTGAGCCTGGTGGTAATGTTACCACCTGCGGCATATCGAAAAATCAAAAGTCATTTTATCTGACCCACAACGGCGCTTCCAAGACAAAATATCTCACTATTTACCATGACATAAGTGATTGATTTTAACGATATCTATATATGTATGTAAATGTAAAAATTTTGTTGCAATTTAGACAACCCTAAAGAATTCAAACGCCTCGTTCTAGCGAACAACGAAACGGACACCGTTTGTTCATTGTGGAGTGCATTTGATGATTCTATTATTCTGTGTCAAAAGGATGGAACGATTCAGTTTTATGATTTGAAGGTGAGCACACGGATGTTTCCCATAGACCACTATGTAGCGGTTGTTTAGATGGAAAAGGTGACACAGAACATTCGAGCGCACACCCAAGAAGTCAACGATTTCGCTATATCGCCGGATGGGCTACTTGGAGTTAGTTCATCGAGGGACACTACTGCCAAGGTAGCTCTAGCTATTGGCGCGAACAATCGTAAACCCGTTTTTCAACTAGTTATGGAATATGAAAGACATGTCGTTGTTGCACGTGTTCAAAACTCCAAGACCTGTAAATTCTGCTGATTTTAGCCCCACTAAACCTCATGTACTTTGAGTTGCCAGCGAATCCTATTGTGATTGTTGTGTGGATGTAGATTGCACTCGCCGGCGGTGTCCATGTCTCTGAAATCACTACCACCGATATATCTGAACATTTGACCCAACACCGCTTCTTCAACTATCTCACAGGGGTTGAATTCGCCAACATTGCTGGTCATGGTGCTGGCCCTGTAAATAGTCTAAGATACAACCCGAACGGCGATTCGTAGCTTATTTTCCGTAGCGCCTTTTCGACAAATTGATTTTAGGTTTGTAAGTGGCGCAGAGTGTGGAACTATTCGATTCCATCAATTAGATGATAAAATCTTCAATGCTGATAAAATTTAGGTTTTTTACTTTCTTTTCCGCGTTGTTAGATTGTTCGTATTTTTAAGCGGGAGTTTTTTGTCGCGCAAAGCGTTTTAATGACCTCAAAGTGAAACAATGTTGTGGTTTCTACTTCGAGCTCAATTTGCTGGAAATTTTGAGGCCAATAAATATGATATGGGAACTCTTCACTTCATATGAATCTACTATATATATAAAAGAGTAGTGTCCGTGTGTCTGTCTGTACACACCAGTACGCAT
>JAOPJI010053234.1:0-15153 GCA_027122695.1 Merluccius productus
ATTTTTAACTAACTTTTATCAACTAAAAACGTGGGGTCAAATTGACCCCAAAGATCTTATTAGGCTGTGTTTTTTTGATTCTTTAGAGGGTTAACAAAGTGTAAAAAGCATTACATCCAACACACTAAAATACTTCAGTGAATTTTTCGTTTAAAAATTGCAACAAACGCTGGGCTTAGCGCTAGTCTATATATTCCACTAAAAAGTGCTAACATTTCAGGTTTACGACGTTGTACATAAAAGTTCATTGAGTAAGTATTCATTAGCGTGTACTCCGGAACGTATTGCACTTAAGTAGTAACTTAAACTACGTATCAGACCACTAGCTTATATCTAAAATGTTCAAACAAACGCGAATATACTAGCACTAAAATGTTTAGCGTATAGTGTGTTACAATAGAATTTTGTAGCGTTCGAATTTTAAACGTTGTTTGGCGTAAGAAGAGCATTCATGATCCGACACGCACATCAGTACACATCAGTATACGTCGATTGAATAAAACCTAGACACAAGTCAGAGAGAATGTGGAAGCGTTTAACTTTATTTTTGTCAGAGTATGACAACCTCTGCCTTAACAACGTGAGTTATATTTTTATCATCCATAAAAAAACATTTTTTGCGTAAATTAATGCAGTGTTTCTATACTTAACCACAAATTTAGTTATTTACGCGAAAAAAGAGACCAATCAAGAAAAACAAGCTGAAACCGCCGTACTTGACGTTGCTGTCTCAGGTTACGGATTTAACCCCCATAGTGTTTTAATTTTATCGGCTTTTAACTGCAGTTGAGCTATGGTATCTTGTGGGTAGAGAATGTAGTTTTCATCGCACCAATACTTAATGCGAGTTGGTTGCGACTTGACAAAGTTGTATATGCTGACGCCACTTCCCACGAAAAGTACAAGCACCCCAAAGATGAAGGTCACTGCACAGCCTAACTTGGTGTGGTTATTAATAGCGATGCCTTGTCTCATAAGAAGAAGCAATGACAGAGCTGGTAAGATGAACACTGAAATAAATTATGCACCATAATACGCGTAAAATACCTACCGACTGGTGCGGCAACGAAAGACCCCTAATTCGTAAGTTTAATTTCATGCGAATTACACACAAGTTGTGGGTATAAATTAAAATTGTTTACTATATATGAATCAGTGTTGAAGTGAGAAATATACACTGGCATTAAAACTATTAATCCGACAAACACATAAACAACATACGAAATTACCGATAAACTGATGACCTTTTCGACGTCAGAGATGAAAATAGCCCCCAAATAGCAAATACTGACGAGACCGAACGTCAGTAAGAAATGGATTATCCATCTGAAAGCGACGACCTTATATAACAACGTTGAAATAGCTTCTCTGCACGAATATATCTGCAACGGCGACGTCAGTGTGACGGTAAGCGAGAAGGCTATTCTAGCCACCAAGATGGACGTATCTCCTGAGCAGTAGTCCTTGAGGAGATTGCCTACAGATACGCGAAGTATAGGACTACTGAAAGTCACCACCACAATCAAATATACCGCTGGCATTTCCAGTGAATGTGAGATAGCCGGTGAGTGCGACGATAATATAGAGAATAGTAGTGACAACGAGAGCCAGGTGTGTGGCCAGTCCAAACTTCTTCACACTCATACCTCGCATTGACCTGAACATCGGCAGTACATTGTGTTGGCACGAGAGCGCTAAAACACGCCATTATACACACACACAGTTAGTCAATGAAATATCTACCAAAAGCGTAAACATTGATAGTGTTGATGAAGCCAGTTCTACCGTAGGAAATGAACCCTTTATGACAAAACCTAAATTATCAATCATAGGCCCCTAGCTTCAGTATATCATATTTACATTTTTTTCGGTACAATAAACACATTGAAAATGACACAAGCAATATACACAAAAACTAATAGGACCGAGCAAAAAGATGCCTAATCGATGAGAATGTTGTGAGTGAAACTCATTAGAAAAAAACCTTATCTAGTTTTGAGATATTTCTCATGGATGCCAAAGGAAATATTACACAAAAGGTGATGATAGCCAATAGAAATCTATCATCGAGGTACCATGCATTAGTGGTTCCTTCGGAGGCCACCTTACGAGCTATATACATGTGCAGCATTAGTAGCAATCATTAATGTTTCGGGGGAATGATTTTACCTGTGTATGTGACAATATCGCGAATGTTGTCCCGAATAGCGATAGAATATGACACAACAGCTGAACGTAACAAATTATGGATATCCAATCAAAGCCGCGTTACCGAATATAGGATAGATGATTTGACAGACAGTGATGATGATTATTCCGGGTCTACCGAGAGCTTTATTGACAACTGACTAAAATTGCAAATTCCATCAAACAACGATTTCTCACACCCTCCGAAATGAGTACTTGGTAGGTGAACTTATCGGTAAGAGCACCACTTTTTGCAAGAGCCAGAATAGAAAAATCTAAACCCCACCGCGAAATTAGTACGTACACGTTGAACGAAACTCACCAGTTAACATTGCACTAAAGATAAGTAGAATAATCCCTAAAAATATGCCACTTTGTGAGAGAGCATTAGCCAAAACTACACACACACACCAAAGTCAACCTCTCCCCACAACAACAATACTCTCACCTATCACTCCAGATCCTATGATCATATTGCATAGATTGATCATGGTTAGAAACATATTGCTTGTTTTAGAGTTATCCTACAAACAGCTATACCAATAGAAACGGCGGACCACAATTACACCCATGCCAAAAACTTGCTCTTGGTCGCTGGGTTTTTTCGAATCACCCTCGACGGTGGTTTCATTAGTCGATGTTGTAGTTTCAACCGCACCATTGCTCACTGTAGCATCGAAGGTCACATTATTCGAGGATGACTTTATGGAACCGTCGAGCTCATTCTTCAAGGCAAAATTTAAATAATTCTACGTGTGGATGTGTCCACAGGTTATCTACCGTAAAACTGTATTCTGTGGCACTCTGAGACTCCGTGGGAGCTGAACCTTCACTAATGACCGCACTACCCTTCATGGCTATTTAACGATAAAGTCGATTGTCACACTTAACAAAAATAAATACTATTAAAAAGTGTTAATGACCCTTTTAATCGTGCGTTGTAAGGATTAATTTTTGAAAAACATGTTAAATGTGCACGCTACTTGGTCACCCCACTCGATTCCACTCCTAACACACAACACCAATGCTAGTTTTTACCTTGTTTTTGGATTGAAACGCTAAACACATATTTAAATCCACCGATAAGCTGATCGCATTAGAGACCGTTCAAAGCTTGCACGTAATCGCCCTTCTTATAAATCGCCAATAAACAACTATTTACACCTATCAGCCTATTATAACAACGCTGGGTACACATAGACACCATCTTCTATTATCGATATATATATAAAAGAGATTGTTAAAAATAAAAGACAATTAATAAAATTAGTTGCTGTTTTCAAAGTCTGGGGGGTGGAAAAACTCGTCGTAAATCTATATAATTAGTTATAGCCAGCATCACTGTACTATTGGGTAATACATGAAAACAGGATTTGTTTTTGAAGCACTCACGAAAGATGGATCCGACCTTTTTGAACTTGGTTCCAAAAACCGATTCGTCCTTATCGGAGCACACTTTCTCGCACCATTTCAACAAGTCCATGTCTACAAGTGGCATCATTGCACACCCTTTCATTTACCCACTCAATCATAATGGATTACAGTGAAAATACTGCTTTCGCAGTTTCCTATTGGCCGTTGAAAAGCTACGTTCGTGTATCAAATCAAAATCGTCGACCTTCTTAGTCTGTGTTGTTATTTCTGCTCTAAATAGAGCTGTTATTATTATAATTGGTCTTATTCAAATAGAGTGTGCTAACACTCAATTCTACACCCCACACCAACCAAACAGGCAGCGTGTGCCCTACCTCACGTCACTGGACTCGCTACTCCCATATTCGATGAATCCCATAAAATTATATTGCTCAGATGAGGACTGCGGGTGCAACAGCCTATCTGTAGTGTAATGAGCTATTAACAATCGTGACAGATCGTTGCGGTCAAAATGACAAATTTCGCATTATTACAATATTTAATTGTACTCAATGGTGACCCAATACCGCTTTTCATCCATTTTCTATTGAATTGTCCTATGTGCTATTATATTCAGGGAGCTCATTGTGTTATTGATATAATTTTATGTGAAAGTTATCTATGATATAATGATTGGTTGATTGATTGTTTTCGTTTCACGCATTTTCCCATTATTTTGAGCAATGGAACTGCGGTATTTTTGTAGACGACTTTTATTTCCGAACGGTCGTTATATACTACCGACACTCGTCTATCACCTTTGTTTAACTTGCTGTATCCAACGGGCATTTTACTATTCAGTTTAATGTTTTTGCGGAATTTATTAAGGCGTTCACGGCGGCTCCAACTGATCAATGGTTTAATTGCGCTTGCGCCAAAAAAAGAGTCGTGGATTTCGTGACCGTTTACTCAAAAATTAACAGCTGTTTGTAGTTTGTTCGACGCGTTATTCGTTTAAATGGCCGTAAGACATACTTCCAACGTCAAAAATAGTAACTGTGTCACGGGACTAGTAAAAATTATGACTTTAGGGCATTTGTTTGAAAATTTACATTCTAATGGTTTGATAACACAATCATTTGAACTCACGCAATGAAATCACACAAATTAGGTCGAAGCGGTGGCTCTATTGGCAAGGTAGAATTTAATCCAAACCGCGCTTGCGTAATCTTATTTTACAACTCAGCTTTATTTTTTCTAGAAAATACACCAAATTGACATTTCAGAATCTGTCACATTTATTTATTTGTGGCCCTAAGACTGCCAGTGATGCGCAAATAATAATTAAACGCCGCTAAAACGACGAACTTGCGAATTATTTGTCACACCAATAGCCCCACTTGTTTGAGGAAGTCCTATTTTTTAAAATTAAGTCAATGTTTCGAGCAAACACACACAAAATTCGCATGTAAACTGACGTCGTAAATGTACAGCAATATGACACCAGGCACACTGAAAATGTGCAACAACTTGCCTAAAGTTACTCGATGAAATAGTGTGGGACGATTTTCCTACAAATTCAACGCGTTGAAAACACACAAGAAGAGAAAGTGAGTAGAATTTGTCTACGTATAATAAAGGTCACACCAGAAATAGTTGATGCTAAACACAGTGACGGACAAATAGTCATGAATCGACAGAATGGTCGACCCTAAAACCACCGACATCCCCAAGGTCACCACAATCCACATGAAAATCGAGTGAGCGTCTTTTGGCTTGTAAGATTTTTTAACCACTTTCATATACAGCAATGGCGGTAGTATATACGCTATTTTACCGAGTTAGTGAAAATAAGTACTTTTTGTAATAAACTAATTTTAACTCTTCGTTGTAGACACACCACGGCAACAAATACGCGCTCTTCGGGCAGGAATGGATTTTTAAAAGTCATTAGGTGAGCAAATGTAATTTTTTATCGTGGCAAATTTAGTAGTCTATGTTTTGTGTAGTATTATTTGATAAAAAATTGTATTTTCCTGTCTTTATTGGCATTTGAATTTTGCCTATTTTTAGTTAATAAAAGTGAACATTAGGACATATACCACTAAAAATCTAATTGGGGTTTAAGGTCTTTCTAACAACAAAGTTTTCATATACAAGAGTAAAATTGTCTCGTGTTTTAAATGATAAAAAATATGAAAAGCTCGATTCAAAATAAGTGTCGACTTTTCCATCTCATGACAATTAAATAAACAGTTGAAACAAGCAATAAAGTTTTTGATCGTGGTTCGAACTTGAGTGAATGTGAAAAAGTTTCTCAGTTAATTGAATCAAGAGAGCTTCAGAAAAATTAAGTGCATCCGTTTCATTTGTAGTTTGGGTTAATCAAATCTAGGTACTGTCTGAAGTTAAAAAATTCACGAAATACGAGAAAGGTAGTTTTCTAACTTAACAAAGTACATTTATCGGAGAAATGATTAAAACAAATAAATTATAAAAACGTATTGTTGGAATAAATACATCATCGGATCAAGGGGATTTTCAAATAAATTTATTTTAGTAATATGTGTCAGCTTACCAAGTGGAATGGTGATGAGAGAACCCTAGAACAACGGGCTAATGAGACGTTAGAAGACATCGAACATACCGAAATTTCTATAACCACGTCAATATTCCTATTAAGTGCTCCAAACGTGTACACTACAATGATTAGACATGCGGTCACGAAGTGATGATACCAACTTTTGGTTGGTTTGTATTTGGATACAATACTCATCACAACCTAGCAAGAGTGTTCAACTGAATCAACCGTAATCAAGCACTTCTCTGCATGAGAATATTTGGAAGGGGTAAGTCATTGAGATGGTGACGACAAAAATAAAGCGAGTTATGTTGGCCAGCACATCGTCAGGGCAATAGAAATTAAAAACATTGCCTATTTGAAAGTAAACATCATGTGCATAGATTGGCAGTTGAAGCGACCTTTAAGGAAAAATTTGAAGGTCGTGAAACACACGCTAGCCACCACACAATTGAAAAGTGCTGAAATGGCGTAAGAGATGTACAGCAATTTGGAGAAATTGGCTTTAATACATGGTCTGGATGATCGATAAGCCTCGCACACATTATGGTGAATAACATATGCTATACAGTGTGCGTGTGAGTGGGGGTTGATCTCGTGTATCGACTTACCAAAAGACATTTTAGATATGGTCCTGAAGAAATCACGATGAATCACTCGATAACTATCACTATCGGTGAATCTATCAAAAGTGAACTTTTGGCGCCATTCTCATTCATCAAGTTACATTTGGTGTGATAATTGGTGGAGTTTGATAATCATAAAAATCACATAGAAACTAACCATAAATATGGATAGACTAGAAAACTGAACACAACTCAAACACACACACCACACATAGCCATTGGGATACCTTGCCTAGTGTCTTCAGACTTTTAAACATAGACAACGGTGTAAATATTATAACAGTCAATGCTAACAATATCACAGGTCTGGTTAAGTAGACGGCAAGTGTTGGAACTAAATGGGTGGTCCAACTCAAAAAATGATCATCAATTATTGTTCAATTCATTGTTGGTTGACTAAATGATTGCATACAATAGACGTTTAGAATCACTTCCAAATTGTCGGTTATCAGTATACAGTAGGCTACAGCAACTAAAGAATCTCAAGTACAGCAGTCGTCCACGTAACATACTAAAAAAGGCACAGAAAAATTGCGCTACAACGGTGAAATAGTAGCAATAATTCCCCATTGACTTTCTCACCAAGTCCTTTTCAGAATGAACTTAGTTATTAGACCAATAACGACAGAGACAACTTGGTATATATAGATATTGAGGTATTTAGTCAGAATCAACAGCAGATTTATAGTGTAACCTACAGTTGTGTGCACATCAAATGGTAGCGACGACTAAAATACTTGATAGGATGGCCATGCCAACACATAAACACAAGCTGAACAAAAGACCACCTGAGGTTATACTGGAAGGTATGGCTTCAAGTGTTTTATAGTCCAAAAATATAGCAACAGTGGATTACTTGTGATGCCGCCACCAACCAGCATATTTGTCAAATTCATGACCGTATAAAAACAATCTTGGTAGAATTTGAATTTGCTAACCTAAATGTAATGCGTCATATATTTTGGACGCTCTCCATTCCAACGACGTTGTTCAAGTATTAATAGAGTCCAGCGATAAATACAGTGTGTGAAGAGCTTTTGGGATTTTCAGTCTAAATATTAGGTGTCAATTTATCTGAGAGCCAAAATAAATACAGTTTCACTTGTCTTGTCAGACTTGATGGATTTCATTTGTGAAAAGATTAACTACGCAAAATAAATACAGTGTTAACTGTTCTGATCCTATCGTTGATTTCAAAGTCCCCCTAAGTGATTTCTTCGACTAAATTGATTTTTCATTTTTCTCATAATGATTGATTTTGATTTTTGTCCAAATTTTCCCTTTAATTTTTAACTTGGACACTGCCAGTTCTAGTCTAAATAGATTTTTCCAATGAGATGACTTTCAGACGATAAACCTCAGCTTATCAATACGCCAATATCACACAATTAATCCAATGTTTGTTTAGAGGTTTTTGCGAGACTTAAATTCAATCATTAATTTGTTGGTCCCTTGTGAAGTCAACGATTATAACACATAGCCAATGCTTTCCAATATACTGACCACTCTTAACTCTACCTTGAGTAATGTCACAACTCAATCGGGTAAAACACATTGATGTAGCTAAGCAAGCCGTCACAATAATATGATTATTTAGTTGGGTACTACAAACAATGAAGACTTTACGTTTAACACGGGTGCCCTTTTACCATTCACATTCATTAACTTTCGTCTTACTAGATAGATCAAGTTGTTAATTAGTACAAGATTGTTGAGTTGATCCAGTTTGTATTATCACTCAAATGTAAATGACCCCAATGGCGAGTGCGCGTTGCCGATAAAAACAACAAGAATCTTTATATGATACTTAAAGCAACAGTCTCTTTGTCTATCGTGTTCTCTAGCGAGCAGTCAAATGTACAAGGCAAAATTCGATATTAAGCCCAACTTGAAATCTTCGATTATTTCCTGAAATTACTAATTGCACCACAGTCACAAAAATAGCCAACGTACAGCATAAATAAATGGATGGATAGAACATAAAAACACACCAAGAGCGACGTCAAAAATCAATACAACACAAGTAAAAAATCAAAGAGCGGTTCCTCGTTCGAGGTTATCCTTCAACTTCTCAGTGTATTTGCCGTAAGCACGCTCCGTGGTGGCATTGAACTGTTTGTTTTTCTCGTTGATAAAGTCCACATCCTTGTCTTCGTAGAACTGTCTGCGACGACGGTACTTGCCTCTGACTTGAATTCTAGCACGGAAGATCAAAAAACGCGTCCCACTGGATAATACTGTTTTTCGAGATCGGCGGTCATTCTTTTCACGTCCAGGGCCACATTGGAAGCCGAGTAGACCGTGAGTGAATTGCTGTCGGGGTACACATCGTCGCCCCTAGTGATCCAAATTAAACAAATACAGTAACACAGAATACATCTGTTGTTTGAGTTTCTCGTAGTTTCTCAAATCGGGCTTAAGATTTCTGGTGAGACGTTTATATTGGCGCAGTTGGGCGGTGGCATAGTCTACCAACAATAAATTTCCGCCCGAAAACAGCAGCTACCTGCGAAACCACGATCAGGGTTGCTCGCATTCACCTCCTTGTACTCTCTCTTGTCAATAGCATGCACAGTCTCTTGCAGACGCAGGAACTGGTCGTAGTCTTGGTTGTCGGCCACGATTTGCTCCTTCTGGTTCAGTTTTTCCAGTTCCCACTCGGCTCTGGCTTTTTTAGCTTCGTGGTTGGCTGGCAGTTTGGAGGTTTTGCTTTCTTCGATGACTGCGTCGTAGTTTTTCATTCTAGCCTCATTCTAAACACCACGATTACTTAGTCTCAGTCTCAACCCCGCGCAACCTTCTTCAGTTGGATTCGCTTGAGTCGATCCTCGTAGGTTGTGGTTTTTGCTTTGTTCTAAAAGAGTTGTCTCAGACAAATTCGCCAAAAATAGCCAACCTTTTGAGATGT
Organism: Merluccius productus; assembly: GCA_027122695.1. Classification (NCBI taxonomy): domain Eukaryota; kingdom Metazoa; phylum Chordata; class Actinopteri; order Gadiformes; family Merlucciidae; genus Merluccius; species Merluccius productus. The sequence continues at coordinate 9,656 of JAOPJI010053234.1, forward strand.
CATCGCCGCTGCGTGCGCATTATGTTGATTTTATCCCACTAACTTTGATCAAGTTGCATAGTAGAGTGCGTCCAAATGCGCTACCCTCCGGTATTAACTTGTTGAATGCCGTTGTTGCAGAACAAATGTTGAAGTTGCAGTTGTCTGATTTTTCGCGACCACGCAATCTTATGTTGATTGCAACAACTATTAGTGACTACTTGTGGCAAATAACTGTGTGGAAGTCGCTTCAAACTTCCCATCGTTGATGTTATCGACTACCTTTAGCTTAGTTTCAAATCATGCGTACGCACACTCTAAGGTTTCAAAATCGACAGGCGAGATGGTTCCGCGACAACATCCAATGTGGAGTGTCCCCATTAGAAAGTTGCCCCTCTACACATTCTACAACTTCAACGCCTCCAGCCTCTTCGACAACACCCTGAAGTACTGGTCGATCTTCGTGCGAAACCACCTCAACGGTCACTACCCGACCACACGGGGTATATACAAAGCGTTTGTCACGTTTTACTTGGTGGCCGGCTACACCTACATTAAACCCACATGTGACGACCACGCTGTTTACATTTGTAACTTTTTTTAGACATACACAAATTTTCAAAGTATCACTGAGATATTATCGACTGAATGCTGCGACTTTTCATATTAGTTTGTTGTTGGAGCTGGTAGTTTGTATTTGCGATAAAAATGGCGCGTGAGAGTGTGCACACAAAAATAACTCATATAAATCAACGTAACGTGTATAAATCGAATGGGGGGGGGGGCGTGGTCAGTTGTTTCAAAGATTCAATGAGGGGTGCTCGGTGCCCATGTGGCGCTTGTGTTCAAAGTTTTCCTTGAACGTCTTGCCGCACAACTCGCACACAAATAGCTTAGGTCGGCGTTCTCTAAATTGGTAGTCGAGTTTGACGTTGTGGACCTTGGAGGTGTGCGCTTCCAAAGAGCACCTTTGGGTGAAGGCCTTGGAGCAGCGCTCGCATTTGTAGGGACGAATGCCGGTGTGGGTCCTGGTGTGTCTTTTGAGGTCGAAGGCGTCGTTGAAGCCCTTTTCGCAGTACATGCACTTGAAGCGTTTAATGTTAGAGTGCAACTACACGTGGGTTAAAACACTGTTGTAATTTGCTCTTTTTTAATTTAGTTACTATCAAAATTATTCACATTCACCCCTTTGAACTTCTCAACGGTGTCATCTATGACACAACTTGTTTGATAATTTGTATTTCAAAACATAACTTAGTGGCGAATCAAACGAAACTTTAGTTTATTTCGAGTTGGTTTACGAAATTTTTTTTTTTACATTTTCTGTACATGCGCACGCACGTTGTGATCAGAATTTCGCAATATTTTGTTTAATTTAAAAATGGATTAAGATTAAGTTTGATCACATTTTCAGTTGTAGCTCGGTTGAGTAAAGCTAAATATGAAAGTGGATGGACAAGTAAGCATATTTGCACACTAATTACAAATATTATTTTAGTTGATAAATGCACGACATAAGAAATATTGTAGTATTCACATTGAGCTTAGTAGTTGGTTCATTTGTGTGCATCTCCAGTCGTAATATATTTTATAGCGCACGACTTGAATTTAAAAATAAACAATTATCGTGTTAGTAGATACACTTCAAACATGATCGTTTACATTACGAACAAAAATGCATAAGATCAAATACACGCGAAATAGCAGAATTGGCGTTGGTGCATATTTTTTGTGGAGTTTTTAAGCGTTAAGTTGGACGAACGACGTACAGTGTTAGTTGCTGTTATTTGTTACGTGAATGCTACTACCTCAGTTGGATAACAGTTTTAAGCAGGGTTGAAAATTAATTATTGAATTAGATTATTTTAGTGGCTGAAAGGATGTTACATTTTTATGTCGTGCAAGCTGCCTCATGCTGCCAAATTTCTTCCCACAAAAAGTGCATGGGTGAATTGCTCGGCTTCTGTACACGCCCCTGCCATCACTGAATGATGACTCACTGCGGCGTTGTGAAGGCTTGAGTCTTCTTTTTTGAGCGACAGAGAATTGCACACCTTGGCTTGATTGGGAGTTCTCCGAGTCCTGTGCGGTTACAGGTATGCTGTAACTATTTCTGCATTCCATGTTGTATTTGTTGGCGTATTCATTGCACGAAGACGAACGCAAGGAAGTTATACATGGCCACTGTTGGTGGTCGAGCGGATTGTTATACAAGTGCGGCCGTGGCACCACCCTCAATTCCATATCTTTCAAGTTGTCGATAAGGTCGGTTGAGCTTGAGTGGGGTTTTTGATAATAGTTCAGGTAGTCCAACCCTTAACACAACAATATACATATACTTGGTGGGCGTTCGAAGTGGAATAAGCATTACTATAACGTTCGGGCGGTAGAATTATCCTGGGGGGAGCTACAAAAGACGGGTCGTTCAGTGGGATTACACCTCCACTATCGTACACACTAGAAGAAGCTGCTGGAGCAACCACTGGAACTAGTGGAGCTGAATAAAAAAATTGCTGGTTATAGACATTGGGGTTAAGGGATGGGTAACTGTGTGTGGTTGTGGTGGGAGGAGGAGGAGAAGCGGTCAAAATAACTGGTTGCCACTGATTATTAGAGCCTATACGACGAGATACTATTGAGGGTTGACCTAAACAGTGCAATCTCAATGTTCCGCTCGCCTAAAAAATGGGTACAGTTGGAGTTAGCTGAACGATTCAATTTGGAAAGAGCTTTTTCGACAATTTTTTGGTCAATTTCCGCCACTTGAATGCAAGTTGTGCACCTCTCATCGCACGAGATACGCTGGAATAACGACTTCACCAACGATTTCACTTGATAGTTATCATGTTCAGCCAAGCTACCCATTCTAAATAGACGAATTCACTGGTTATGTTCAAAGTCAATGTAACTAACAGCTGCAGCACTCACACAGCTAACATGTGTTTGGCGATTAGCACAAATTTTAGCAACAAACTCTGATTTTTATTCGCTCAACTCCACTCACATTGAAATTAAGTGGGCCAGCATTCGACATAACAAACACATACTTTGAAAGGTGTGCAACCAAATTTTGGCAAACGGCTAAATTTGCTTTTTTCTGTTGGAGTCGTCTAGGCAACTAGTAAAGACACGTTTTCAGTCCAAAACTATCAACCAATCAATCCGTGTTGAATAATACGAAGGTAATATGCTTCAATCTGTAAGTTTGTTAATATTAGTACCACTAGAGTAGCTCTGAAGGAGTTGGATCGTGTGGTGAATATGCGATGAATAATTCGTTCAAAGTGAGTTTGGTCAATATTAAATCTCAACTCATTTTCAGCGTAGATAACGACTTTTTCGCTGTTATTACAACTCTATTGGTAGATAATGTCACATCAATAGAAGGGGCGTGATAAAATTTCGTTGCTATCTCATCGCATCCTATCACACAAGCGAATAATTGAATTAATAATTTTTCACACGAATGTAACAATGAGATTAAACACTTCTTAGCCAGTAAGTATACGTTAAATTATAACGTATTAGAACCATCTCTATATTTGGATAGTGCACCCAACAAGTGATCTGCCTTAAGAAGAATGAGTACTCTAGTTGAGGAGGGGGTGGACCAACACTGTGAAACTGCGTCACTGCAGTTATAGTGGTCTTTAGTGTTGTTTTCGGCTCCACTCAATTCTTTTAACCCCTCTCTTCCAAACAGCGTCTGGTGCCCAATTGTTAAACCCGATAGAATAACAATATTTGTTTAATACAAACTTAAACAAATTCTTTAAGTTTCACTGACGTCGCAACGCCATTTGAAGCCTTTATCGCCCCAATAGGCACGCCATCAACATGCCACTATTAACACTACTATCGCTGTTATTCTTATCGTACTATCGTTACTATCATTACTATTACTATTAGAGAAACAATCGACCATGGGAATATTCATTCATCGAATATTACCTATTATAATCACTGATAACTATTTGTACCAATTGAAAAGTTGGTGTCCGCTAAGAGTTGAATGCGTTTATCCAACACTTTCACTTGCCATTAATTCACACTACCAACAAGTCTCTATCTCGATTACCTTTATTGATCGTGTCATTATCCTCTCATTGCTTATCTTTAAGTCTCCAATACTTAACCGATTGTAGTTATTGTGTCAGTAAACTCTGATTCAATGAATCCTTTCACGCCTTGATATTCCACTCGACAAATACGTGACGGAGTTGGGACAATAATGTCACTGATCGCGGCGACTCACGCAACCCCTGCTGAATGGCTGCAACGTTTGCCACGCTGTTTCTAACTTGTATGGGCTTCTAGAATAAGCGCATTTATAAGCAATCAATTAGTAAATCATCCGATGATTACTTGTTTGACATTTAAGCACACCTCTAAATATTTGTTTGGCGCACGTTTAATGATCATCTTAAGCACTGCACGCTCGCCTTGTGATTTATTTGTGCGGTTTGCTACTGTGTACGCCAGCAAACAACTCCATATTGGCTGGGAAAATCAAATAACACAGAGGTGTACCCAGCAACAACTCAACAAACGATTATTTATGCATTTGTCGAGCAACGCAATGATATACATTGTACTCTTCAATATATAATCTTTCATCGTGAAAGCACTCTCCATTCAATTACTGTTATCGACTGTATATATAAAAGAGTAGTGTCCGTGTGTCTGTGGCCACAAGTACGCATGTGCAAACCCTGTTCTCATTACTCAAGCGTTTTCAGCGTGTGTAAATAATATACGTAAAAAGAACTCTTAACAACGTACTTAATGGGCTACTTATACATTTTACAGCCTATTTAGTTTCAGAGATGTGAAGCATTTAAAATCGGGATTTGGATTAAAATGGAGCTTAACCTTATTTTTCATATGATTCTCTGGCCAAAATTCTATAATTTTCCAACGCAATTATGTGTTTGAACTCAATGTCTATAGTTACACTGTTTTTGATTGATTATTGTTGTGTATTATAAGTTTTGAATATATTTATGCGCTATTGAATAAGTTTCTGTTTTCATTTTTTAAATCAACCAACTAATTGAGAAATTAATTTAACTGTAACTGGGCAACGCCAGCGATTTCGCGCTAGTTATTATCTAAAACGCAAATATTTCTCAGTTCGTTCAAATGATGCAAGTACAATTTGACAGATAATCCAACATTTAGATTGCTGCTAACTGCACATAATCTATTTTATGTAGGTGTCAGTTGGGTGTTTTTTCAAACTAAACATTGCTACCTCCTCAACTATTTGACTGTTCACCAAAATTGTGGTGTATTACGATTAGTTGTTCCAATGCGCTCATTAATAACTATCTCAAATAAACCATCACTCTATCCTGTTAAATATGTCCAAGGTTACCACGTATACTTTTCTGTGAGACGTTGGAATTTGTATATACAGTCTGACCTGGATATAGCGTGGCTGATTATAGCGTGGTTTCAATTTTTAACATAAATGTTACTGTAATTAAAACAAATTTAAAATATATTTTATTCTAATG
>JAOPJI010053249.1:0-15142 GCA_027122695.1 Merluccius productus
TTCATTAATTACATAGTTACGTAACACGCTTTTTTCTTAATCGTGTGATTGCACAACTCACTTTTCATTAATTACTTAAGTACGTAACACGCTTTTTCTTAATTGTTTTATTGTATAACTCACTTTTCAGTAATTACTTAAGTACGTAACACGCTTTTTCCTTAATTGTTTTATTGTATAACTCACTTTTCATTAATTACTTAAGTACGTAACACGCTTTTCTCTGAATTGTTTTATTGTATAACTCACTTTTCATTAATTACTTAAGTACATAACACGCTTTTTTCTTAATTGTGTAATTGCACAAATCACTTTTTAATCTACAACTGCATGTTACTACAGTGTGCCTAGATTTTTCAAGTTATTTTATTCAATATTTAGTTACAATGCAAATATTGTTGCTTATCAAAAAATAAAGACACGCAACTTTGTTATTTGATCAGATTAAAGATTGCGCGACTAAGCATGCTCACTTTCAGTTCGCTATCGTAATAAAGGAGGTGGCCATTTACATGGATCATAATATACAGTTTCCCGCGTCTTATCTGTATTTATTTAGGACAGGTTGTGCGACCTCTATAGAAATAGGCGTTGTTGAGTTTAAAATGGCCCCGCGCAAGCGTACATGTCGTTTATAATTAATTTTTTCCGTGGAGAAAGCTACTGTCACTTATAAAGGAAATTCGACCATGGGGTCGCAAACCAATGCACATTTACCAAAGTGCAGTGTATCGGGAACACTGCTTAAGAACCTATTACTAAAGACTCATCATTTTAAGTAATAATCCAAAAATGAATCGTTTGGATGAATAAACGCGAATGAGACACTAACAACACGCACCATGAACAGTTATCACCTTAACAATTGTTTTAGTTACCTTGTGTATTCGAACAGAAAGTGTAAGAATATCTAATTATGATGAATACCATGTGCATTTGGAAGGTGTAAGACGTAACAATAGATTTCCACAACAACATAAGTAGGGACTTCACGACTGAATACTTGAGACAGGTAGTGTAAACACAGTCAGCACCGTAGAAGATGATGGATGAGATAATTGGAAAAATTTCGTTCCAAGCGAAAGCGCTATCGTTGGACGAACTTGCGGATGTGACGAAAAACATCCACGGTATTTCAGTTCATGGGTGTAATATTTATCACCGGCCATAATTATTAGCCACTATAACATTGGACAACGAAGACAATGGCTACATGAATTACATGTAATAATGCCCATTTTAGCACAAATGTGAACACCATTACTGAAATAGTGATAAAATACTTCCGGCTTTGAGCACGGCAGCAAATTCTGGCTATCCCATAATTACACTGCAAACGATCAAAGCTCTTCAAGTTCTCGACAATTGAACCCACACGTTTAATTCATTTATAGCTGATATTGAAAGATGTGTTGATAAACCAGAGATATACTATGTCGACCGACCAGCTTATAGTCGTTATCAGATCTATGACAGCTATTCAACCAGAATACATACCTTACATAATGAAAGTAGTGAACACAATTTGTTAAATAATTTCACGTTGTACACATATATGTGTATAGATCATAATTTCAACCTGGGAGTTGATAAAGGAAACGAAGCACTTCAAGAGTACTCCTGAGTTGATTCATGTAATCGACAATTCTAGTGTTTTCACCTTTATACTATTAAATCACAATAAAATATGTTAATATTTTTAGTTTTGTTGCGAATGTTACACTCGCGGTGATGATTTCAACAGTAAAGCGATAACGAAAGGCACTATTGATTACATACTGAAGGAAATGTGCAGTTACGCTTCCAAGTTTGAGGCAAGATAGCACGTTTAAAGTGCTATAAATTACAATGTGTTTTGTCATAGGACTTGGGTAAATACAAATTTGTTCTGCTCAACATAGCAATGTCAGTGAATAAAGATGGTAACACCAATAGCACAAATTCGCATTAAATTTTTCCAGAATCAAAACAAACAGACGTAGAACTGCTTAGGTCATTGTTTGAGATATTTGGGTATTTGAGCAAACAACTGGACCCAAAGTTTCGCACGTAGTTTTTTATGCACAAAACGCACTTCAAAAATCATAGGTCAATGAACATGGATTATTTGATAATGGTCATTCAGATAACTTCAGTGCTCATGCGACAGATACCTGGGATGTTGTCCAACAATAGGCACTACATGGAGAAAATCAAGTAGTTATAATCAAATTCATCCGTTTTCAATAACATATTATCTTCACATTAAATAAACATGTGTGCAGGTGTTATCGAAAATTATATTAGTGGCGTATTGATACCCAACATTCTCAAATACCTCGAGCCGAATTACTTGGACCAGTTATGTGCATTTGATGTGAAAGAAGAAACATCGGCTTGCTCCTCTCTTGACACATCATCAGAGCTCAGCAGCAGCAACTACTCAAGTGAAGGTTCAAACGATGAAGACTTGGGCGATTGTAGCCACAGTGGAACTGAATTAGACACCAAATGCCAAAAGAAGATACTCTCATTTCTAGAGGCCATATTTGCCGTCGTAGAAGCTTTATTGCTAAACTACTGCGACACTCCCAAGATAAAATCAGGCATGTCCGGCATATTCAACTCCTTTCTGTCGCTGAACTTCAATAATTACAACAGCAAAGTTGTCAACTTTTTTTCAAAAGTAACTTTCAATTGCTCACCTAGTTTTTTTAGTGAATAATAATTGCATCTTTTGTGCTTATTTAGATAATGTCAAAAATTGAATTTTTCAAATACCTCTTTCAAAAACCGACCGTCAATATAGACGACGCCACTAACGTCTACAAGAACGTCATCTCTTTAAGTCAGTCCAATAAGATGTCCGAGTCTGATTTGTCCAGGTTTGACTTTAAGTTCTACTCAAAGTGACTCGTTCCACCACTGCATTTTCCTTATTTTAACATATAGGTTCTTAGACTATATTTGGGTGTTGTTGAGGAGCGAAGCAAGCCACCGAGACAAAGCTTGCATCTACAGACTTGTCAACACAATACTGGTGTCCTTCGAAGAGTGCTACAAAAAAGACATCAACACTATGCAGTTCAACTTTTCAAAGTATCAGTGTTTTCTTCATTCCTCCAATGGTGTATCGAATGAGGGTATGTTCGAGATATTTTACTAGTTAATAAACTGGTTCTTACCAAATATAATATCTAATTGAATATAGATCAAGGAAGAAATTTCAGAAATCTACTGGGCGGCTCAGAAGAAATACTCAAAAAGTACATTGGTAAAAAAAGAAAACTCGCTGAAAACAATGGAAAACTTAGTACTCTCTAATTTCTTTGAACCCCGCCACTCTATTTAATGCAGATTCACCAAACTTCAGTGATAACGAAGGCAGAGCATGCAAAAATGATTCGATAATAATAAAAAAATGCCGCTCCGAAACCGATATACCTGTTTTGAGATTTGAAGATGTGGTCAAGAGTAACTCGGAAATTCAACTCAACACAATTTCCGAAGACTCCAATGATATCAACAAGAGAATTGACAAGTTTGTCGGCGCTGTCAAGTCCAAGGCTCTCAAATTGGCCAGAAACAGTAACTACTGTTCTATCTAAGCCATGAAACATTTAACCTTAAGTTGGCCATAAAGTTAATTCGTTCAATTAAAAATATAATAAACTAATTGGTACAATTCTTAGGATGAATTAAGCAGTTAAGTAGGTTAATTTAAAATGAATAAAATATTTGGGATATTTAATCCTCAACACGAACAAGGCAATTAATGCATTAAAAATGTCAAAAGCCGCCAATTAGAAAATTCCGTTACCAACGATAAAGTAACTATTCATCTACTGTTCGATCTTTTTCTTAAAAATCAGATAATAACAATTAACAAAAAAAATTAAAAATAATCAAAACAATAAGACAATTAAACGATTTATTTCTGCCAACAAGTCGTGTAAACCGAGTAATTAAATTGTTGGCGAATCCATTTGTTCGACACCAAATATCAATTAAAGCATTAGCAAAGTTAATTGTTCCACACGAAGTGAACAGTTATACTAATTTGTAATAATCGATTAAGCAATTAACGAAGTTAATGAATATAAAACTAATTAAATACTCTCAACACATAGACACAACAAGAGACAAAGTGATTATCGAACCAAATGTCGCAACTCCCAGAATATTTCGATCGAAAAAATCCACAAATATCAACGGTAATAAACTGGGACAGTAGCAATTGTTAAATAAACAAATAGCCAAAAGAATTACCTTAAAAAAAGAAAAGCCCGAGTCAAAAAATCTGTTCCTCGAACTCACTGAGACTCTCACCAACGACGCAGTGAAATACATCACAACTATGATGTCAGACCAGTTGCTATTGAAAAGTGTTAAAGAAGTAGACAGTAGAATATTTTCCTATTGCAACACTCTATCCCAACAAATCTACACCAAGTACAAAACGATGGGCGAGGTGTGTTGGTTGTTTGGAGATTCCTCTGTGGAAATATTCTACGTGATAGTTGTGAGCATTTTAACCTTCAACTACTGCATCACTTCGCCGAGTGAAACTATATCCAAAATTCCACATGACCTGCTACGAATCGAACTAAAGAATGTGTTCAATCTTGACGAGAACTTTGACACATTAATGAGTTCCATCTCCAAGTACATGTGTTCTCCTAATTGTCATTTGGTCAAGTTCAATGTGGTGAAAACTGACAATGAGAAATTGGTTCACCATTTTGTTGAGTCTACCGTGATATCACTGATAAACAAATACATCGTCAATATGGAGTGTCTTGACCCCTACACTAATATGTGCGTGAAGAAGAACACAGTGTATAGATTTGTGCAGTTATTCAATGATATCGTAGTGATTGGGTGTATTTGTTTGTTGCAGAATGAGACAGTTGATGATGTGAAGACTAGGAAAGCGAATCCTGTTTTCGATGTCACTAGTGATACACTTTCGTTGGTCACACGATTAGCTCTAAAATTGGGTAACTTTGAATTGTTCATTTTAGTATAATCTCTGTTGCTAAAATGATAAAACCAATGTTCTTGTTGATTGTAGGCATGTGGGACATCCATGACAAAACCATCGAAATTATGTGCGACAGAATATGCGATAGGAATAACATCAAAATCGGCATTGAAAGGACCAACTTTTCCTACCCGCACATATTCTGTCTGCACACAATCCTGAATTCGGCCTTCACTCTGCTGGTGTGTTGTCCGCGAATCACCAACTCATGGAGTCACATTTTCAGAGCGTTTCGACAAATACTTCAACTTGAGTCGATCATTCTCCACATCAAGTACTACGAACAACTCATGGATGAAAACCACGAAACAATTGACCGCATTAATTGTTTGGTGAGAGAAACCGAAATGGACGACACCATCAGATCTGTGCTGTCGTTGACAAACGCAGTGGAAGCGTTCTTCAAGAGCGCATTCAACGACATACCTTTGAGTGACACCATTTGGCTACTTGACAAAATCATCGACGCTTCCTACGACCAGTTGGCATTCATATTTGAAACGGTAGAATGGGGCAGTAACGAACGCTTCAACAAGTTGCTGTCCGTCAAGTCGCTTTATCCCGGCTCCACCTTTCTTTCCATCATCAAGCAAGGTTTCCACATGCTTGTGAGCAACAATAGGTTCACGGTGGTTTTTCTGATGTTGTGCTGGAAGAAGGTGACCAACGTGTTCTTTCAAACGTGTCTGTTCAACAACGAACACATTCAATCGCTGTCCTTTGCCATTCTCAGCGACCTCACTCAATTTGTGTTGAACAACATTCCAGAGGGTCAGACCAACTCCACCCTGAATCTGTGGGTTTTCCAGTGTTCATACGACAAACTAATTGATTTTGCTGATGTGTTTCGGTGTAAGGTAACTTGATTGAATTGCTTCGTCCAGAATTTTGTCTCACCAAATTCCTACGTTTTTACTATTTCAATTGATTAATTATGAACTCACCTTTGTTACTTTAATTGGGTGATTACCTAATTTATTCTTTCGTTTTTCTATTGGATAATTGTTTAATTGGTATTTAATCGTTCATTTACTTAATACCATTAGTATAACAAAATATCTATTATCCACTTATGAAAAATGTCTTAGATAGCCCAGCAAATAAAAGTCTACGTTGAAAACGACAACATCATCAAAAACTCACTGCACACCTCGCTCTTGGAATACATTTACAAATGCTGCTTCTGTGACCTTACAGCGGCAACCATTAGCAACCAACAGTTTGAGCACCTGCAACAACAGCTGGATACATCAAACGATATCATTGGGTGCATCATGGACGTCAAAAATGACACCACCGCAGGAGCAACCTATAAAAATTGTCACTGGGAATATTTGATCTCCTGTGTGGACATCATGGATTGCCTCTATCACCTCAACGACAACCCCAATCTTGAACATTTGAGAAAGTCGATCGAGGCTTTAGGATTGTCGCTGACGGTCATTATTTTCGGCTGTCTAAAGTACATAAATATAAGCGACACGGCTGAGCAAAAGGACACCAACACTTTTTACCACAACGACGCGCTGCCGTTTCTATTGGTGAACAGTAAGCTGACTAACCGATACCAGTTGAACTCTTCGTTGGACTTGCTTGCCAACGATACCCAAAACTGGAACAAAGCTTCAAAGAAGCATGTGTCAACATATTTGACCATTCAAAGTATTTCCTGCTCACATATTTAATCTTTACAATTAATTAATTAATTGATTGATTAATTCATGTATTTATTTATTTATTATGAGTGACTCCTTGTAACCATTAATAAAATGTACGTAGAAATCGTCATTATCATGGAAAGCAACATTTTCCACGCCTCATTCCTCCAAACATGCTTGACGATACTCGACCAGCTGGTGCAGTATTTGGCCTGCAACAACAGCGTGAAACTCGTAGTGCTCTCCGACTTGTTGATACCATGTTTCCTAAAGTTGCTCATGCAATCCAAACCAATGCCCTCGGCAGACCGCATTCCTACTTGTATCTGGGAGAGGTTTTTTGTCCTCATCAACGCCAGCTACCAACTCATACCCATCCCACTGATTGACCGCAAGCGAAAACTCATGGGAATAATATCAGAGGAAATCAAGTCCCAAGTTCACTTTGAGAAAGTCTACAGTCTCGTGTTGCACCACTTGCTTGAGTTGTTCTATATCACAGTTACAGATGCTGGTCCCATTTCCGAGTTGGCAGTACAACAAATAAAGTGTCTATTGGTTTCTACTCATCGACGTCTAAGTGGGTTCATTTAGATTGATTCTCGACCAGTTTATACCACGCCAAGTCACTATTGATTATTCCACTATTTCCTACAACTACATCAGCACCATCGTAGAGTTTTACACTAAAAGCGTTGACTGTCTCACTCGCCACTTGGCCAACGTGACTAGTTGCTATTCTAGGGGTTCAGTTTCGTTAGTTGGCGATGGTTCAGGAAAAATAGTTGGGATCGATCGACAAAGCATATCAAGTCACAAACTCGTCGACCGAACACTAGAAGAATTAATAAAAACAAGACAGCAACTGCCAGCCACGGTAATTCCTCGACATCGGCCCAGATTACTTAGTCAATCGTCATCCATTTAGATATTTCAAGACACTAACACTGCCAATTGCGAAAACAGTATTGACGAAGAGTTTTTCATGTATAAACTCTACGTCAAACACCCCGACAACACCTACGACAACGCACTCTCCATCGATGAGTTGATTGTCTACATGAAAAACATAAAAACCCTCCTTCAACAACAATCTGCCGTGGGGGACATATTACTGGGCTACTTGAAGCAATACGTACTCAGTGTTGAAGAAAACAAAATCAAGCTGCAGGCGAAGAGCTACCACAGAGGCAGTAAAAATGACAACCTTAAAAACGGCAGTAATGTGGCGTTGATTTCGGTGTCCATTGAAGGTTTTTAACGTTATCACGCACTTTAATTTGACTTTTTTTAGAATTCTACTCATTGATCACTAGTCTAACTGACTCAGTCAACGCGGTAGTCTCACTCTCTTTGGAATTCGACTGTCGTCCCGGACTTCGTTTCCTCCTTCAACAGTTGTACGACTTGCCGCAGTTGACCACACTCGCTGCGATGGCGACTGAATTCCAATCCAAGAGGTTGCACATGCTCATGAACAGCTACTTGTATTTCAGCAAGTGTGCTCAACACAGCAAAGGCAAATCACTCACCACCTATGGCGGCAGCAGGTTGAGTAGCGCCGAACCCAACTACTCCTCCAGCGTGTCCTCGCACAGTGCATCTGTTGCAGTTGATAAATCTCGCCTAAACAACACCAAAGTGAACCCAAGGTTCACGTTCTCTAAAGCCACTGTTCAACGTAATAGTCACAACTCTACTACCACCACCACAACATCCAAATTGTCCAACAAAACCACTCAACAACACAATGACAAGTCCCCCCCAACCAACAAAGTGATAACTCAATAGACTAATAGGGGTAACATTGAGTTTAGCCGACTAACAATATTAGCGTGGAAGCAAAATGTCTTTCGCACATAAAGTCGTCACTCATCCTGATGGGCTGTGTCATATTGGGCACCAAGTCTCAAGTGCTCAATGAGAGAGATTCTGCGATTATCCGCGAGTACCTTAAAGACCTAGAGAACTTAGACGGGGGACCAGATGCGAAATTTTGCGTCCACATGTTGGAGGTGTTTTCAACTCCATTGGACACCAAAACGCCAACTGAAGGTTCGACCCGAAAGTGCGATTGGTTTGATGGCGAGTTGTTCGATGGACACACGCTGAATTCATTTTGGGCGGCCGACTGTTTGAAACTAAACCACAAGTGGAGACAGTGTCTGGAGCGATTTCTGGATGAGCTGTCGCTGCTGAATATCTCGGATCTGAAGGTGGTTTTCCCGCCGCTCTATTCCCTCCTGTCCAATGTGGTCAAAGTGTCCGAGTGCTTGGAGAGTCAGCAGCGTCTCAACAATCTGGTTGTGCGATCAGGCAAATTTTTGTGAACGATTTCGTTTTGTTTCCTTTTATTTTCACTGAAAGCGGGATGTGTTCGTGCGCGACTATTGTATATTTTTGGAGTGATTTAAAGGAGAGGCTATCTATTTAATGTGCATTTAAAAACACCAAAAACTGGCACAGAATTGGGGCTTTTATCGATAACACCTTCCATTGCTACAAATGAAATTAATCCTAAATACCATGCACGCTTGCGCGGTATTTAATTTTTAATCTCATTAACACCTGTTTCAAGGACATGTACAAAGTGTAGGTTGCCTAATTAACACAAACAAATAAATATAGAAAACTGGATGCCCTGCGTATTATGATACAAGCAAATAGGCACGTCCTCCATCAATTCGGTATTAAGAATCGCGCTCATAGCGTAAAGCCTTGAACGTTAATCCTTTAGAATTGAAGGGGGATTTTAGGGTTCAAACTAGCGTTGTAGTTGCATTTGATATAGTTAACGGGTTTAAAAACTAACATACGACGTTGATTATTTTAAAATGCTGTCCTGAATTGTTGAAAAGGACGACAGTAGTCGACACTTTGACAAATAACAGTGATTTTCGAAATAATATTCAAATTTGTGTTAAACTAAAAAAGAGTATCAGCGACGAAGATGCAACGTCAAGACGACGTGACCCATTACGTGAGAAAGGTTCGGTGCTTACTCGATAAGACTCTTAATGGAGAGTTTGATGACGAGATTTGTTAGATAACACAATTTTTGCTAAAAATAGTGGCTGTGAAGTTGATTTTCTTCAAAGATACGTGTCAGATTGGTAGAAGCTGTCTTGCGACGACAATTTCTACTTCAGCGATTAAAATTAATTTGATATGGCCTTTCTCGACCACGAAAATCGACTTCCTTATCAAAATTGGACATGAAACGATCACGAGAATACTGATGAGTGCGTTAGTGCTGCGGCGATTATGCTAGTGTTTGAGGATAGGACAAAATTATTTTTTCTTCTAACCTTGATAACATTAGCTCGAGAAATACTCGCAGACATCGATGAAACGTTTGTATGTCTTTATTACTAGAAAATACACCTTATTAAACTGTATTGAATGCATCTATTTAGTATGGATTTATCTTTGACGTTGGATCCGATGGAACACGCTTGAACCTTTTCGAAATATTGAGAGACGCTGAGAATGAGCCAGACTGCAACAAAACAACTGCTATCGAGCGTCGAATTGGATTCCTCAAACACATCGATTGTAAAAGTAAATCAATGACAACGAGTTAATCTTGCCAAGTATGCGTCAATTAGTTGTCTTCAATGCAGAAATCGACAAACACACGATTGTATCCAAAATTGATGAGTGCATGACCAGTGCTTTCAACGCTATTGACCAGAGTGTGGAACGGAAGAATATTTGGGTGAGATTTGTTGGCACTGGAGGTTTACGAGCCTTGCGGTAATGCATCATCATTCTTGGTCAAAATAAACGTAACGCACACTTCAGAACTACTTCACGTCCACTGTTCGACGATATTGTGCTGTCACTTGAAAGATACTTTCTAAGTGGCAATTTCAACAATCCTAACGATGTGTCTTTTGTGGAGGTTGTTGAGGATCTTGACGAAGCCATCTATGGCTACATTTCGTCCATCTATGTGCAGAGAACTAGAGTAAATGGTGTGCGATAGGTGAGTAATTCTAGTGTTGAGTATAGAACATCAAAGAGAAAGGTATGATTGATATTGGTGGCACATCAATGCAAGTTGCCTTACCATTTAAACGCGGTGCTATCATTAACCCGGCATTTGACACGCAGACCATCAAACTATTCAATCGTTCTCGTAGTTTCGGTGTGATAGCTCTGAGCTGTGCTGGCATAGAAAACATCGAGAAGCTCTATTACATTAGTTTGATCAAGGTGTTTATGAAATCGTGTGCATTCATTTGATGTGTATTTTGAAGGAAGGACAATCAACATGGCGCGGTACTGCCAGCCAGCCTTCGATAAAAAGCTACTGTCACCACAAACACTTCACACGAGTTGTTGACGTGGCCAAACTTAACAACACATGCACACAACAAGCATTTGCAGACATCGCCATTTCTGGGAGTGTTTTCGTTTTCGGGGAAAGAGACTATACCAAGTGTCCAGACGAACTAGCAAAGGCATTTTGTTCTTCGAGTGATAACCAGGACGATTTAGGTTGTATCATAAGAGATGCTTCACAAAAATTTGTATTAGCAATTCCTTTAAGTGTTTCCAATCACATTGAAATAAACGTGATTAGTTTATTGTAGTGTTCAACTTGATCAATGAATTGTAGACTATTGGTGTGTGGAGTCGTCTAGCCTTCGAGTTTAACACATACAACTACTTGGAATTACAGAATAAGCTAGATCGGATGGAAAAAGAGGCCGCATGCGTACTTTAGTGAACCAATCAAAAAATTTTTTAAATTTATTAAACTAGTTTGTTCCGGGGTTCGATAGATGCTTTGCTGCTACATACGCCAACTTTATCACGTTGCTTTTTAAAAAGACGATGGATCAAATCACAATCCCGGTAAGTGTGTTCAACAAAACCATACCTATGACTGGTAGTGGTGGTTATTTGTGGCGTTGTTCTATTTGACACTGTAGAGGGATCACTCTGGTTGGGCTGTGGGAAAAATGATCGTGGACTCCAAAGGTTTCGATTTTAATAAATACAAACGGGTTACTTGGCCAATTTTTCTCTGCCTGGGAGTTTTGGCAATGTGCATTATTTTCGCTATCATTGCGGTCGTGTTCAACTTTGTGAAACCTCCTACTGACAAAGGAGAAGCTGTTTAACACCAGCTCAACACCACGAAGGAGTCTGCATGTTATAGGCGATTGAATGTAGTTGTACACTTTGTTTGCATAAATACTTTCATGCGTTGAAAGAATTTCTCACAGCGTGCATTGACTTGTTTGTTGTTTACTACAGCACTGATTCCACCAAAATTAACGTCAATCCTGTTACTGGAGACTACATAACGCTATTCGCACTGTTAGTAAAAGCTTGGTAAGCATTCTTCATAAAGCAAATCCTCGATAATTCAGGGTTCATCTTAACTCCTTAATACCTCCTACTTTATAAACACAAAGAATATTGCACGGTGCGGCTACGGTGAATTAGGATTAATATGCGGATATTTTTTCACCATTAAATAAGGGTCGTTTTCAACTTGAAAAAACAATAATTAATTCAAACCTGTTTTGTTTAGGAGTGTTATTACACATGATTAACTTGGTTGCTTCATTTAATGATGCCTACTTTAATATACTTGAGAAGCTCAGAATGTAATGGAGCATAATGAGTTTACGCTGCATGACTACAACTAGTCAGGGTGTGGCTACTCTCGCGAATGGTAATTTGCATGTTATTTGGATGAATACACTAAACATTTACCAATCAGATTATTGGAGGCGTGAAGATAAGCAAATGCAGCGTATTCTAAACTTTTCCGTCTTATTGAGTCACAATTAGCAGATTAACGTTGACATTCAAGTAAGCAAACGTGTTAGTTTATTTCACACAAATAACGATAACCAATTCTCGGTACCACGAATAACTTTGACGTCTATAACGTCTTCAATGCTATAGATAAAACTAAGCAGGTTGTTTAGCTATGAACAAAGATAACAGCCTTATATAATTGCCTATTACCTTTTAAATGAATAGTTAATCCTCTTAAAGTAGAGATTAACCTCAATTGTAGCAAAACAACTCAATTGACCAAAATAAAATTATTTTTGGGCAATTAGGTTAAAACATTGAAACAAAGACTTTCTCCAGATGAAGCTTCACCTTGAGTGATCACTTATATCGCACAATTAGCTGAAAAGACCATTATAAACTATTCAGGTGCATAATCGTAGGTATGTATATAAAGGGGAACCAAATACTGAAAGCTAATCTAAATTAAATAGCCCGAAGTTTTTAATAACCCGGTTCTAATGGAACTTTTCCAATGTTTACTTTTTGCATTGTTTGTTACACAAACATTGGGTGCACCAGTGCCAAACAAAAAACCCTATGTATTTATTGGTGGTGGTGGTGAGTGGCAATTAACGAGTGTATCTTTAGCACGGGTTCATATTTGATGTTGGTTCTACAGGCACACGACTGAATATCTTTCTAGTTTACGTTGATAGCGACTCAAAATCCAAGGTTGAACATCCTGTGGAATTTGTGGAACGCATAGATTGTGCGAGTATACAGTTTGTCGTTGGGGCATTTGTTCAATTTTATTGTTAGTACCTTTCGGCGATCAAACTGACCTAGAAGCGGCAAAAACCAAAATTGATGAGTGTTTGGAGACAGCATCAAGTAAACTTAAAACCGACACCCCCAAACAACAACATGTTTGGCTAAGATTTGTTGGTACTGGGGGTCTTCGAACACTAAGGTAGTGTAAAAGTGTTGTTGAGTAGTGTGAGTAGCATAGAAATGCAAACCGACAAAAATTTGATCAATTGGTGGGTGGTATGGAGGATTACTTTCGGACGAAAAAATTTCTTAATCCATCCAACATGAAATATGTTGAAGTTGTCGATGAAACAGTCGAAGCTCAACTAGCCTATGTAGCTTCGATCTATAAGGAAAGCACCGAAGTAGTTGTTAGCTGAAAGTGTCTACTCTATGAGTTATTATCACAATAAAGGTAGTTGACGAAATGGGTGTTGTCGATATAGGCGGCTCGTCACTCCAAGTAGCACTGCCGATATCTGAACAATCCAATATTCCTCCCTTTTTTGTCAAAAACGTTGTCAGTCTATTCAATACCGACCACAATTACGGCGTTCTTAATTTTGCTTGCGGCGGTACCAACAACATCAAGCACTTTTATCTAGTAGGACTATATAAAGTATGTTATCATAGTGGTCACCAATTCCAACAAAATTATTGGTAGAGTTCAACTGATCGTTCCAAACCTATTCAAAGTCCGTGTCATCCGACGGGCTTTTCACAGGACATCTCGACTGTGAAATTTAACAATTTTTGCACAAAAAGCCTTATTGGTGATCTTGTTGTACCTGCTACCATCAAAATTCAAGGAAATGGCAATAAAGC
Organism: Merluccius productus; assembly: GCA_027122695.1. Classification (NCBI taxonomy): domain Eukaryota; kingdom Metazoa; phylum Chordata; class Actinopteri; order Gadiformes; family Merlucciidae; genus Merluccius; species Merluccius productus. Next base: position 14,080 of record JAOPJI010053249.1, read on the forward strand.
GCAATGCGATGCGAAACTGTTAGAGGCACTTTGTGCGAGTGCCCATGCTCAACACAACTCCAAGTGTATATTCGACGGTGCTTCAAAAACACCCATTAGTGTTGCCAACAATACCAAAATCAACGTAAAGTTACGCTGAAACTTCTTAGTGCGCTAATTTCAAATAGTTGATGGGGGCATGGTCGCACTTCGCAAAAGATCTTCGACCTGATAACTATGCTGATTTGCTCAGAAAAATGGACACCCTGTACACACAAAACGAGTGTGTAAGTTACTCTAGTTACTCACTGCACATTCAATTTGTTCGTAGTTTGTTGGCAAGATTGAACGATGTTTTGTAGCGAGTTATGCACGATTTGTCAGCAATTTTTTCATTAAACCAACCGATCAGGTGGTGGTCAAGGTATAGTCGGCTTTTTGAACAAGCACCTACGTGTAAATTTAGGAAAAAAGCTCAGGATGGACTTTGGGTAAGATGCTGATCGACTCCAAGCATTTTATCACGGAAGCCATCTCAAACTCGACATTATTGGTGGCCATCGTCGTGGCCTGCTCGTTGGCAGCCGCACTTATCATATTAGGCATAGTTATCTATTGGTACAAAGCAAAATGGAATGAAAATAAGACAACATTGGTTAATTCTCCCTAGTGACCAAGGACATTCATGTTTTAGTTTTTAGAGCATTTTTTCGTTGCACATTTGACATTTTTAGCTTCAATAAATATTGATGTTTCATTGACCTAGTTATATACAAGACAGCGTAGTTTCAGTTGAAAGCTAAAGCTTCTTAAACTAATTCGCAATAACATAAACTTACTTTTGTCATCTAAAATCTCATGAAACCCACAACACCAAATTTAACATACTGGACGCGTGTAGAAGGAAAAAAGTTTCACTCACACGTGTGATCTAGTAGTTTATCTCGATGAGTGACTTACAATAAAGCTGAACATAAAAGCATGCTGTAGTATAGGTGTTAAAGCAACGCTTCCCGATTGGGGGTGCACGCACCCCTAAGGGGTGCGAGAATCAGTTTTTGGGGGTGCGAGAAAAATTAGTTAA
>JAOPJI010053272.1:0-29002 GCA_027122695.1 Merluccius productus
TTACGACTATGAATCTAATATGCTGTTTTATTTTTATAGATGAACTAAATCATTGTTCGGTGCATCGGAATAATTTTAATACAGGTTTAGTGATGATGAAATAGAGTAATAATTATTAAGACATAATTTTATAAAAATACACTATATGCTAAAATGAACAATTTTAAAATAATATTAAAAATATAAAAAATTCTATATTCTATTTTAATAGATATTCATTACCTGTCGATAGCCACTTCCTAAAATATTTGATTGATTCTGATCGAAGGATAACTATCAGGGAAATCTCAGAAGAATGTAGTAGTTCTTTTGAGTCGTGCCAAGCTATTTTAACAGACCATCTTAGCATATGAGGAGTGGTGGCCAAATTTGTACCTTTACTCTTGTCGATGGATCAAAAGGAATCACGGCGTCAAATGCCAAACTATCTTTATAGTGTTCTATTACCGATTTTAATTTTATAAATACAATTGTCACTGTGGATGAAACCTGGTTTTACGGCTATGGCCCAGAGACTACAGTGCAATCATCCGTTTGGAAAACTCCATCATCTCCAAGACTAAAAAAGGTGCGACAAGTTCGTAGAAAAATGAAAGTGTTACTAACTGTATTTTTTAACAATACCAGTATAATTTATTATGAATATGTTCCTTTAAACAAAACAGTAACGGGTGAATACTATCTTTGAGTGTTACAACGTTTACGGGGTGCGATTCACCAAAAACGATCAACCATGTGGACTTTGGGTATTGGAAATTCCACCACGATAATGCCCCCTCTCATTAATCCTTCAAAATTCAGGCCTGATTAGCTAAACACGAATTTTCACAGCTACCACATCCTCTGTGTTCACCAAACTTTGTTCCGTGCGAGTTCTTCTTGTTTCGAAAAATCAAGAACCAACTCAAAGGGAGGTGTGACGCCATTGGTGATATATAACTGAATGCGACGGCGGAACTAATGGCGCTAAATTCCAATGACTTTTTTAGTGTTTCCGACAACTGAAATTCCACTGAAACAAGTGTATAAATTACAAAGGGAGATATTTCGAAGAATATTAAAAACGTTTATTGATATATTGTTTATTTTTTACGCAATTTAAAAAGTATGGCTATTCCCCAAATATACTAACGCTTATAAAATTGTAATTTATAACCCTTCAAAATATTCATCAGAGCTATCTATGCACTTCAAACAACGTTTTGCCCATTTTTAGAATCATGTTAAAAACTATTTTTCTTAATCGAGATCAACTGCCTCCTCTAATTATGTTTAATATCGGAAATAAAGTCAAATTTCCTTCCTTTCAAATGATATTTTATTTCCGGAATAAGAAAAAAGTTGCAAAGTGCTAAATCTGGTGAAAAGGGCGAACGCTGTACAATTGGGATTTTGAATTTTGTTAAAAATTAACCAACTTTATGGCATATGTGTGCAGGAGCGTTGTCGTGGTGAAGCAACGAATTACCGCTTTTCCACATTTCAGATCTTTCACGACGAATGGCATCACGAAGCCGAATTAAAACTTCAAGATAATAATTGACAGTAACAGTTTGACCTTCTGATGCATATTCATGATGAACAATTCCATGTGTGTCAAAAATACAGTAAAACCTTGATTTTGCTTCTAACTTGCTTAGCCTTTTCGGTCGTGGAGATGATGGCAATTTCCAAACGGAAGATTGCACCTTAGTCTCAGGGCATACCCCATAACCCCAGGTCTCATCTCCCGTTATGATAGAAGGAAGAAATTTTTCATCTTTGGAGGCCAAATCTAAAAGATCTTTTGATGCTTCTAGCCTCATTTCTTTTTGTTCCATTGTTAAGAGACGTGGAATAAATTTAGCGGAGACTCTTCTCATGCTCAAAACGTTTGTCAATATGGCCTGACAAGACCCAATAGAAATTCCAGCTCTTTCACTTATTTCCCTAACAGTTAATCTTTTATCAGATTTGATCAAAATATTAACGAGCTCTATGGAACTGGCATTTCTACTGATTGGAGGTCTTCCTGGTCGATATTCACTTTCAGTCGAATTTCTGTCTTTTTTGAAACGAGAATGACACTCAAAGACTCTAGTTCTGCTCACAGAGTCATTTGGAAACGCCTTTTGGACCATTTCAAACGTTTCCGTGCTTGTTTTTCCAAGATTTACGCCAAATTTAATGCAAATACTCTGATCATGTTTTTCCGACATTGTTTTGTGCTACGCCGGGTGCCGCCGTCTGTTATATATGCTGTGTTATTCTTTTATTTTTTGTTGACCAACAATTATTCGCGTATTCAATGGCAGATGTTTTATTAATGTGGAAGTTATTTGCTCATTTTTACAGCATTAAACACTATTTTTTTAATCAGTCCCGATACTTTTTGAACACATCTCGCATGTGTGAGATAACGATTGAGAAGTAACTTTTAGCAAACTTTTTATTTTGAATGTGTAAATAATAGTTATTCAGTTCCTTCAAAATAATATTAATTCTCAATTAATAGCCAATGTACTAAAAATAAATCAGCAGAGATAGACCCAGAACTTCCCCTTCTTACAAGTCCCCCCATGTTACAACAGGTTGTTACATAATTACTCTCTGCTTATTCATTGAAAGATTTACTGAAAATTAAATTAACCTTACTATTTTAGCGAATGTTTTAGAAACACTTGAGTATTTAATCTATAAAACGACATTGGCTCATATATTGAATATTAGGCATGTTTTACTTTTCTATTCTCTTGTACTAGAGTAGAGTTTATCGACATATTCATTTTATACATCGCATCGGTGTCTTAACTTGTACCCTGTGGAGTGATTTAAGGGCTGTACGAATAAATATAAGATTTAAAAGATCACGAGTGTGACACAATTCGGATATGGTGTCTCAGCCGAGGACACATGGAACGCAAAGGTCGAGAATCACTACACAATGCTAAGATGGTTGGGAGAAATCATATTAATAGTTTAAATAAGTGATGGGTTTAAAACCTATTTGGAATGTTAAATCGATAAACGTAGTCGAATATTTTGCTTACTTTGAAAGGTAACATCGAAATTTTTGTTGACCAAGTGAAATAGCGAGTTTAAATTGTTTTAATATTTATGCAATATTTTGTGGTGTTACCAAAATTTGTCTGTATATACTTTAAACCATAAAATTCAATTTTTATGTTAGTATAAAATCAAATCGAAAAATTCCTTAAAAAATTGAGCCTATATATAAACTCATAAATACTTTTGAAATAGAGATTTTAAATCAATATTATTTTATTAATGTCGTGCAAAATTAAATACACAATTTTGAAGTAAAGGTTATGAATTGGTTTACATACTGAATAAAGTACACCATGAAATGATAAAAAAACTTAGCGATAACTCCCATGTAGCCCACTAAAATATATGAACTTTTCTTGTTACTTCTCGAAGGGGATGGGAAACAAATTGGTGATATCTTGACCATACGAATAGTGCTTAGTACTCTGGGTATGGCTAATGAAGTTGTCATCAATTAACTCGTCCGTAAACCCAGTGTAAATGATGTGGCGTATTTTACAGAGAGCAGCCTTAATCAAATATTCAATATGGGCCACAAAATTAAAGCAACGACTTACTTGTATGCCAATGAAGAAACCTGCGATTATAACAGAAGCTTGAAGGCCGCCTTGTCTATTTTTTGGTATACTAATGAGAGTGTTGGTTTGTTCTTGGATCGAAACAACCTACCCAATCACACACCTAAGTGCCAACGGTACAAATGAAGCATACAACTTTCCCACAATTGCCAATGATTCTTCCAACTGTGCAACCCGGAATGAGCATTTCTATGTGAAAGTTCTTCTCCGAGTGGTCGACATGGTTGCGATACAATGAGAATAGAATGTACATACATATCCATATACTCTTGCCATCTCCAATAATTTCAAGGTTATAGCCGAGAACTTCTTCATTGTCTATTGAATAAAATTATTATAATGAGGCTCCACAAACAGGGTGACTTTAATATTTAATTATATTCATCATGAGTAAGCGACATTAATTAGCAACTTATTCCATCCGCTCCGATGTTAAAACTGGCAGTTCTGGGGAATCTTTAATCCATCAACGCAAATAACATTCATCGACATCATATTTGTTGAAGTCGAAATGAAGAATCTAATTAAATATATCTAAATAAACAACTTTTATCCATGCTTTAATTTTATGTACTCAGTATTTAAATGCTGTGTACTTGAAATAATCCTATTGAGTATACGTAGTTTTCGCCACACAAACGACTATATGTATATAATCTAACCTCGGCAATGAATTATAAATAAATTCTCAAAAATCACCAAACGAAATTGGCCAATAACAACTAGTTGCTCAACTATTCAAGTATAGAGAGTAGTTAAACTCTTAATTCTGTCAGCCTCCTAACCACTTAATTAAAATAACGACCCTCATCATTATTATTCATGATGAAAGGTTTAAATCGCACAATAATAATATAATAAAAAATAATGATTAATAATATAAAACATACCGTAGTTCTGGCCCTGATTTCTAGTGCAGGAATTGATTTCATCGGCATCAAACTCACTAAACAATGTCAAGGAGTCTAGTATATGATTATGGTTGTTATTGGCGACGCCGTAGTTCCTCAACTGAGTCGATATGGACGCATAATTCACCGGGATAAAAGTTATCTTGATACCACACAAATTACCAATGAGCCCCGAATAAATTTGTTCATGTGGGAATATTACAAAGTAGGTGCGTCTGGCCATGAACAGTTTGTACATGTAGCGTGTTTTCTGGTGAAATATTCGTGTAGGAGGGATTTCCGGATTGTTTATGGTGTACATGATGCTCTCCGGAGAGTTGAACGGTATCAACACACTGTACTGCCCGTAGGTAAATGTGTAAGGTGGGAGGGTGTAATGTAACTTGAATTGTTGGGGCAACGCTACCGATATCGTAGTTTGATTATCTTTTGAAGCGACATTAGAATTCGCGGTATATATTTTTTAATATTGATGAACTCACCCCCGGTGAAGTGGTTATTGTTATCAAGTGGATCAGACGGTGACATATGGTCGTTTGTTAGGATTTCTGCATGACCATTGGAGTCGCCGTATTTTTGTTTGTTGGTGTTGGCTATCCATTTTGATATGGGTTCAGGGTAGCCGAACGAGCGACTATAGTCGGACGTATAATATGGTGGGAAATGATGAAACTGTGAGAACGGTAGATATTTCTATCGGAAGTATATTGTTTAATTTCACTGAAAATCAAATCTACAGGCGTATATGGACTTTGGTGTAATGGAATTGACAACTGAGTATGAAGGTAATTTGTGTAGACGAGAATATCGGTAAAAGCTTTAATAACATTCTCTACCAATCCTTCATAGAGAATTTCACGGAAGGTCCCTTCAGAATCGGCGCTAAGTAAAATATTAATCGTTCACCTCAATTAAGCGAAGTACATTGTTGATGAGACCATAATTTTGCATCCATTTCCGTTTATAACGCGTTTTATGTTTTGTCCATTTTTGCCTTTGTCACTAATTACTAATTGTTTCAAATAACAACCTGTACCTATTATTCGACTGGTGTACCGATCGAGGATGAGTTGTTTTAGGTGAACAGTTCGATTGTCCACAAAGCTACCAAAAGTTTAAAGTCTATCAGCTCACATTGGTGTCAATATATAGATGTATTATTTTAATGTTAGAAATATTATATTTGCATTGTAAGTTTTCCAGATATTCGCTTTGTTCATTAAAAAGTGGGCGTTTATGCGAATACGAAATGATGCAAATTTTTAATTACAATCATTTTTAATAATAACATACTATAATTAAACTACATGTATATATATATATTGATTGATTGGTGGGTTAATTACAGTCGACAATGCTGTATTTATTTTATACTCGAAACTCTATTGAAGTATGACACATTAAAAGCTAATAAATATAGACCTTGCTAGCACATAAATATTTACCAATTATCAAAAAAGAATTCTCCCATCTGAGTTGATACCATTTGAACAACCATCTTACAACCGAATACGACTTCGTTTAGCTCGCCAACAATGACCAACACCTAAATGTGACCATTTCACAACTTATAAATATTAACATATAAGAATGTATGGTAAATCATGTTTATACACAGTGCCCATCGTCGACGAGGTTTATGTTCTGCATGTAGATTCTATACGTGGAGAATTAGAGAGGAGGTGCAGAAATAGAGATTATAATTCAGGTTGCTGATGTAGAAACTACCTCGAATTCGAAATTTGTTCAATTATAGCGAGTACATTGGGACATGCGTCAATGATTTCATTAAAATTGTCACACTTTAGCAATATTTTACACGATAATACAACGGAATGAACTCTGTACATCTCTATTAGATCTCTATTTAATCTAAAGATGTGTGACAGCAACGACTGTGACTATTCAAGCCCTACTTTGAATAGTAATAATAATTTTCCGGTCTTTCCACTTCAACAAAAGGAATAATGCTACACTGACATTGGGCGTGGGTTTCGCACGAGAGATAGTTGATGGTCGGTTGATGTGTGAGCCATGACAGCAGTTGTTGATGGCAGTGCGAGTCGGATGGTTGAAGCTTATTCCTAATCATTCATTTTAATAAACATTCTCTTTTAGGCGACAAATTGATATACACCACTTCTGCAGTTATCCAATAGTCGTTGTATTTTTCGCCTAAATATATGAATATCATCGACCAAGTACAATCACGAATTTATCATGGAGTTAGTGGAGGTCCACCATAGACAACGCCAATAACTTTAAAATAGAGTTGATACCAGAGAATTCTTCGATAAAATTTGACAGGACTGATCTATCATCCATAACCATAATGATCAAAGAGTTCACATTGTCGCATGGATCGTTGTGTTCAGGCACTATGTACGAGGAAGCACTACGACTCTTGAAGTAACTCCTGATATCACTCATCAAACAGTGGAATATGTCTGGATTGGAATTTGGGTGAATGGTTAGTTTCAATTTGGTCATTATTTGAGGGATATTGTTTGAAAGGTCCTTTGGTATTGGTTTAAATGGGAATTAGAAACTAATTACGACAAAGATGGGCCTCTTTCCACAATGCTCACTTTCGTTAGGGTTACTTTGCTTTCAAGTCGCCCATGTATCCATTAAATATACGAAATTGCATCCTCCGTGGACTCACTATGAGAACTGCAGCAGTTGTTGAAGTACAACTACAAAATAAATACGCCACTAATCATCCTATTATGGACTGAAGTGATTTTCAACTTTGTTAAGACCTTCAGATTTGTAAAGCTGCTTTACGCGCTATTGGTGTCTTAGCTATTCCACATTAAACCCAATTAACAATGTCTGCATGTCACGTTTGTTCGCAACGTACTTTATAGTTGGGTACACTCGATTATTAGGCTCAAAGCATGACAATTTATTGGGTAATGTAGTTTCTTTTAAACATCCATTTTAGACGCCTCTAACAATGTTCCACTACAATGTTGAGCAAATCTAGCAATTCGCCGTCTATTTTGGTATATCAAGACACCTTTTCCATCCAATGGTCTAATCCTTTTACAAATGTCATCAAACGTAAATCGATAAACAAAGGTGACTTTTGACAAAAGTGTGTATTCTTGGAACAATTACTCATCTACGTCTGAATTCTTACTTTTACTACTCTAATGCGGCTGATTTATTTTAGTTATTCCAGGAAAATGAGCTCTACAAAGAATTACTATTAGTACCAACAAAAATGTTGATTAGAATCGCTTTCACATTGACATACCACCACTGCTGTATCAGCTAGCTATTAATTCATTGGACTTGTTTACTCTCTACCAAGGTCAACCATCAAATGCCAATAACAACTAACTAACAAGTTACATCTAGCCTTCGTATTTCTCGACGTTTATGTATTAAGTTGAATTTGCCCTTTTATCAAGTAACTAGCATATTAGATGTTAAACTCTTGTGTATCTAAACGAAACTTATCAACGTTCTATTTCATTTATGATAATCGATTAATTAGCTTTATTCGAGAAGAAAATAATATGAACACTCATTCGGCTGACTTGAATCAATTTTCAGTAAACAACTATTAAAATCTCATAAATTTTGCTGTTGATTTTAACTTTTCAAAACCCAGGATGCATTAAAATTAGAATGTGTGAAACCTTGGTTGAAAACATTTTAACGTTTCAAATTTGTTTACTAGTTTGAGATTATTTTAATGCCTTACCAAAAAATAAAAATACTTATCAGGATTTATATATTTATTCTGTGAACGTGTGAAAATGAACAAAATAGGTTGCTATTTTTGAAAAAACTGTACAATTGTCCTGACTCATTAATATATGCACGGATTTGTCGTTCGCTTCAAATTTACTGTTCTACATTTTCACGTGTCACCCAATTTTTTACTAATTAACGAGGACGAAGCGTCCTTGCAAGCTCGAAGTAAAATGATGATAACTCTGTGTGCAGATATATTAACTGGTTGCGCGGTGTACAACTGGGTATCCGTGCTCAACAGTTCCATACTACATTCACCGTTATACATGGTCAAAAGTAGGCTCAACATTTCTTGAAATAAACGAATGCGTGCGCGCCTATTAAGAAGCAATAAATTTAAAACATTTGACCATCAAAAGCTGTAGAACTCAGTTGTCACTTACTCCCAAGGGATTCAGCATTAATTTTGTATTCACTGAAAATGACACTTCTAACCAAAGTTGCATACATCAAATTACTTGCAATGGCGACAATCTATATATATATAAGATCAATTACTAATGAGAATCAAACTCAACTAAAAACCCGAGCACGCAGTTGACATTTGTTTCATGAAAACTCTTACTTCTGTACACGCATTTAAGGGTTATTGCCATGTATTTATTATTATTACATATTTTTTATTAGCCGGAAGACTCCAAAATAATAAACCTTTGCCAATTACACTGTGTCAAAATTGCGGCTTACACTAATACTTAATTTATTGAACAAACATACGTGAATGTTGATATGGTGTTTTCTCTCATTCTAAAAGAAGAGTCTTGATTCATTTAGAAGGTATTAATTTTCGCGCGTACAGTTGTCACTTGAGTGCGAAACCAAGTGGACTCAACAGTCGACTTGGTTTACTGTGGAAAATGATAGAAATAAATTAATAACAAAAATACCACCCACTTATAGCTTATGCTTGAAGGACGCACATTCAAATAAATTATTGAAAGACACACCAACAACTACAGCTAACTATAGATGGAGTCAAAACAGCGACAATCAGCACAAAGAGGACACGTCAACCCAACTTGAGACTCCAAACAATACTCATACCACTCCTCGACGTGCTGATAATGGCCTCCGTGGCCGCACTGAAAGCACACAGTAAAGAGGCCTTCGTTGACTATTTTTTCGCAAACAAAGCATTGAAAACGACCAGCAGTTGAGGTAGACGTTTGATTTTGTGGAATGTTGATGAAGTTCTCCAAATTAATTTGAGTGTTTTTCGCCGACCACTTTATTCCCTCTAAGCTCAAACAATCATAGTTATGAACTTCTCACATGATCTATTTAAATGCAACTTTGTTTTTGTTATGCACTTAGTAAAGCTACACATATGTTTTGTGTAAAATCAAGAAATAAGGCGGCAAAAGTTTACTAGACGCTTTCACACCCAAATCTGGCATTAAGTCACTCATACTTACAGTAAGGATTTGTTGCCTTTCAGCCATATAAAATAGGGCAGGAGGATCAGAGCAATTAAAAATCGATTTAACTATTACCTTTCTAATTGCAAACGCCTTGTTGTCTACAATTTCTTATTATAACTGAGAGAAATTAACTTCTATACATAACCAATTAAAACCAAGTGCAACCAACCAACTGTTCAGGTGTGCCGCAGCCTCTCGAGACCTTGGCCTGGATCCATGTTTTATAATCTGTAAAATATGTGCTTCTGATTAGTAGTTGATTTACAATTATATTTCAATTAATGACTTGGCGCGACATTTAGCTTTGTTTGGGAGTGTATTTAAATAATAATTTACTTGAGTGTTTCATATTACATAGAATGAAATCGTTTTCGATCATCTTATTAAACCATTTAAATCGCATTAATAAAATATGTAAGAAAGGAAGGGAATCAAACCTTGGCTTCCCGCCGAAGAGTCATTCGCATCGCCCACAGAAGGCTTAGGCCGATTCCGAGCTTTCAAAAATTTGTTAAGAATGGCAAATGTTTTCAGATCAACGGCTTGATAGCGCAGAAACTTGCTCAACATGTGATTTGTTGTAGATTCTATCATTGATGCTGTCTTTGGGTTGGCCAGCAAGTCCGTGTTTCTCCTCAACAACAAGAAATCAACACAACGACCAATGTAGTCGTCGTAGAAATCGTCAAAGTTATCCGTTACGCTCCTGAAGAATATGATGCGATCAAACTTCACCTCAACCATCAAATGAAAAATACTTTAGTTTTCCTATCAACACACTAATGAGTGGGTAGAGTGTGTTCAACAAATCCTTTCTGCCAAAACACTCATCAATGATGGAACTGAAGTGATCGATGAAGTTGTCCCTAGCAGCAACAGCAACATTGGATGTCACCACTTGGTGACACTCAAACTCAAATATACTGTAGTGGTGACAGGGTTGCGCTGTTGACGTTGAACTGAGAGGCGGAATCATCAAAAATTAGAACCATCGAATAGTACAGAGGATATCTTTTTTGAAGAATGAATAAATAAAAGCCAATAGTGAGTGGTTACGATTTGACGAAAGGATTATAGTTATTTGACAATTTGTTCACTAGGACTAAGAGACGACCTGCATTCAACGCAATTAGTCACCACCACAACTCCATTGTGTAGTACCGTCGTGTAGAAAACGCACAACGCATCTGTTAAGTATTTGTGTGGGGCGTGGTGATTTCTCCGTCGTTAAGGTCCCCGTAGTGCCCTAATACATGTGGTGGGTTTCAGAGAGCGTCTGTGGGTGCACGGATTACGTAATTCAGCTGTATGTCTTCTTGGATCATTTTGCACAGTCTGGTTAGACTGACTTTGGCGCAGTTAGTCAAGTCAGCGCCAGATGACACTTTCACATTGCCATCTATTTGAGAGTGTACGCAGTTGCTGCAATGGCAGTTCATAACCTACAGAACAATAACATCTTGTTTTATTGCCAAGCCAAATTAGATGATTGCGTTTAGTATGTTTAGTCAAATGATCGATTCAACAATGTAGTCTTTGAAGGCCTATGATACCAGATGGACACATTTTCCAACTACTCTGTTACTAACACCCATTGTGGGTGGGGTCTAATGTAAGTCTTAGTCTGCAACTAAAGTTGATTTTTAAATTGTGCACATGGGCATTCAAACTTTTTCTTAATACACTCTTTAAATGACTGAGAGCACGCCAATGTTACTTGAATCTAAGTTTATCTTTAGTGTGATAGACTAAAATCTACTTGAATTAAAGTGGTCTCGATGCCATGCAACTGAAAGCCAAAGTTTTTGTTAATTCGATAGATTTATGATCGTTGTATTAGGCAGTTTGAGAAACAGTGCCATTTTATCAACACTTCAAATTCTCGTTATATTTCAACAATGCGTTGTTTCGCGTGCAAATTTACCACTAAATTGGGATAGTGATTCCGATGTAAGTAAATGTATAAAGAAGAGAATTGGCTGTTTGTTACGCCCTTGCTACACGACGTCTCAATCAACGATTATTCCTTAATTTAAAATGGGTATTATTTTAACACATCAACGTCTATTTATAACATTGTCTATCACCACACAACGCCAACAACATGTAACAACCAATAAACACGCTGAATTACTTTATAGTACTTGAATACGGTCTCTGTGCTCATAGCAACCAAAGGAACCACTCTGTAGGAGTAGGTAGGTGATGCCCGATTGAACGACACCTCCACTATAACTTGAATAATGGGGCGCGAATCTTTTATGGTGGAGATGATAACTTCCACCTTGGGTGTGGCGATGTAACTCTAAGTAACAGCAGTGGATCGTGTTTGGCGCCAAAAGTATACCACAACTAAAGTGAGCTTATCAGAAAAGAGCGTGCTGACAGCATTCAAATCGTTGACCAAATTCGTCAAAACGGTGTTATTATAGAGCACATCAATGGGTAGGTTTGGCTGGTTCAGTAGTTGTGAATCTATTGCGTGTAAAACAACTATGTGCACTCTCGTGTGGAGTAGCTGAAGAATACTACCTAAACAAACCGGAGGATTGTTTTTAGCCAGAAGTAGACACTGGTTGTCATAAGAAATAGACAGAGTTGGATCTCCTCCCAAGATTGGGTCTGCTTTTGAGGGTGGTTGTTTATTCCTTTTTTGTGGCCCATCAGTAGATTTGGCTGCTGCTGCTGCTGCTACCTTAAACATGCATACATGCATTCATCATGCATCTTACACACAGGAACTACAATAGGAAGACGCGAACAGCTGGATTGTTGAAACTTCTTCTCCAAAACTTTCCATGTTTTGATCCGCAGTAGTTTTTCTTCGAGTTGATTGTTTCCTGTGGACCAGTAGTCGTGGTTGAATAGTGTTTTCTCGTCGTGCACCACCTCTTTCATTCTCTAAAGGCACCAATAAAATTCATGGTTTTTTCTAATCGAACACAACAAAACATACGGCAATATTGAAGGTTCTATCTATAATTTTGTTGTTTTCGAGTAGGATTGTCATGGATATAGTGTTATTGTCTACACATATGAAATAAATGTATCAACATGCAAAGTATGTATGCGACAAAATCGAACATAACTCAAAATCTAATTGCACAACTTCTGGTTAGGTGTATTTTCGCAACAACAAATTAGCACATTTCAGTAGTGGCTGTGTACGCGAAGAAATAGTTTCTGCGCAAATGCCGCCCCAATTTTTTTGAACGAAATCGATATATAAAAGTTTTATTGACTAATGCTAATGTGACCACTTTTGCAAGCATTACACATTCATCCTGTTCAGTGTGTTCACATTGTAAGAAAACTGTTAGGACTACGGACCGATAATTGATGTCTCGCACATGGTGATCAAAATTTCTTGAAACAACCCTCAATAGTTGGTGGATTATGCGTGCAGTATAGAAAATTAAATGTGAATAAAATTTAAAAGTGAGTGCGCCTTGTTGTTTCAATTATTCGGAATATTCAAAGTTTCCACCGCCGCATTGAAATAGCATAGTGCCTAATTTCAACATTAACTGTAACTTTTGTGTCGGTCCACTTTCTATTTAACGAAATCAAAAACAAATATAAACGAAAACTATGGATTTTTCAGATGTGAACAAAAGTTTCATTATTAAGTTAGTATTTAAATCAAATTAAAATAAGTCGTGGTGATTTTGAGCAAATTATCGTATTGTTTCACTTTGAGCCAGAAATTAAACACATACCAAAGGTGTGTTGAGTTTTACCTCAAATATAAACAAAGTTAACAGAGATAGCGAAACTTCACGCGTTTCTATCCTCTACTATACTGATCTTTTAAATAATAAGTTATTGCTTTCATTGAAAGTGCACACTAGTTATTTTGAACAACTTTATTGAGCTAATTAGCAATGATCACTATGGACTATGTTGTATTGATCTATCCAAAAGTGCATTACAATTGAACACACTCTACAGACAGATTAATGAATTCGTGCTGTGTACCTGCCGATGTCACAACCACATCCATTGGAATGCCTAGGTTCTTCTCAATGAACAACTTGTATGACCTGCCGCACTCCAAGTCGACCAGCATCAAGAAACGCAGCTCTTCATCGGTGTACGGCAGGTGGAAATTCAGTTCGCTCAGTGCATTCCTATAGGTAACTTTGGGCACGCCGACGATGTACTTTGTGTGGCTCTAAACAACACACATCTATCGCGGTGTTTTCAGCACACCTACAATGTATTTGAAGTTGGCACAGGGATATTCAAGTTCAATGTGATTTGAAGGGTGGTCCAAAAATGAGAGGTTCCATTTCTACGTTGAAATGAACACGCAAGAACATCAACGCACATACCGTGATTTGAGTGCCTTGGCCGCATGTTACAAGGCAATCTTTGTGTTGGGGTTCCCATATGATTTTTTGGAGGAAATCCTGGCGGATGTTCACACAACACACAGGTCTGGTGTGCTTCTAGGGCGCAATGAGTTGGTTAGAGTTGTGCAGCTGCAATGCGTACTCGGGTGTCCCAAAATTTAATTATTGAGTCGAACCCAGTTACCAACACAAATTCGTTAGAGGGGCACCAGCAGAGAGCATCATCAGGGTCTTAATTACATTAACGTCAAATTACATTTAGCCATTGTAGGTTATTCATATTCAGTCACACAATGGCTCACAACTGTTTGTTTAAAACAGAATTTCGCGTATTAATAGCGCCGAGAAGTTTGATTTTTGCGAGTTACATTCAAGCATAGTGTAAACAAACTTTTGAAGATGGTATCAATTCACCTCACTAACTGATACATCTATTACGCATGGATATAACAACTCTGTTTAGTGGGAACCGAAAAACAAAATTACACCTGGGAATCAATGGTAATAGTTATAAGAGAGAGCCATTTATTCGTTGTGTGTATGCACACTACTGCACTTCAATCTTTATATACATAAAGTTGGAAATATTACGAGTAGCTCTTAACAAAAGCAATATAGCTTGAACAATAATAGAGCATTGATGCCAAATGAATTAGTTATAGTTGAGTTGTCTAAAACAACATAGGCCAACTGTTACGGGTGCACAATTAAGTGATACAAAAGGAGGTTCAAGTCGACAACTGGTTTTCACCGTTTTTGACACTCTTAACTGATAACGCCAAATATCATCATGAAACTAACGCACAATTATCTTTAACCTGAATTAATTGTAGTTAATCAAAAACGCAATCCTTCGTCAACTGTCACAGTGACCAACAAAAGTTTTTTTAGTGAATGATGATGATGGCGTTATGAGTAGCATTAATTGGAATATCTTGCACATTCCATAGCACAACCAACCTGAACTCTATCAACTTATTATTCATTAGAAATAAGGCCGGCCTTTTCCTTTCTATCAGGTACAAACTGTTATCGGTTTAAACACGTGAGACGAAAAAGTGCTCCAACTCTCCACTTTTATAACTAAACTTAATAACCTTTTGTATTGAACGTCAACTTTGGAGTGGCTTTGTTAGAACTAGATATCATGAGACAGTTACAACTACTCTATTCAACAAATCACTTGACATCCCACAAATGCAGGAGGCCTTTGTGTGTTATGGTGACAAGTTGTTTGGTGGTGTGTGGAGACCAGCTCAGGTAGCTTACCAATGAATTACCAAACAACAACACATTCGAGTTACGAAAGGTTCGAGTGGCAATTTAGTGGTTGTTTATGTTTTTTTGACGTTTCTAGGGTGTTAATGGACACAGTTTGGTTGCACTTGCATGCCACAATTAGAACACATTCAAATAGTTAAAATTGAGTGTATGTATGCCCACTGAAAATACCCCAAACGCGTATCTCTTTGGATGGAGCGGGTCCCACGCAAAGAACACTTTGTTGTTCAGGGGGTTGTGGAAGGCTAATTCCTCGACAATTTTGTAATTTTTCAAACTTTTCCCCTTGTGGTAGATGAGTCCCGAGCTTTTGCTATAATTTTGAACGTTGCAAATAAATGTGAGCGAGTGTATATGATAAAATTAGTGTGGACGCAAAAGATACCCAATGCATGCCAGGTGGGTCTTCTTATCGCACTCGAACAACTTCTCACACTAGCAGCACGATAGATTCGTCGTTAGCAATCTAATTACGCCCTTGTTTGCAGCCATCGTCTTGGTTTCCCATTGTGCACTCTCTAAGCTTCCTTCTACCGACGATTCATTGGCTTGGGACATCAGGGTTTGGCCATACAAGTTAAAAACCCACACACGGTTAGGATCGAGTCGAGCTAGTGGGGGATTGCGTGCGCTATCATTAATTTGATTTAACCTTTTTATTAAGTTTGAGCTTTATTTTTTTCGACGAAACTAAAGAGATTTGGACGTGTTTCCAGTAGTTCATCGAAAAAGTGCGGAATTGTCTAGTGACGCGCCCACACGTCAACCAATCGTCTTTTTAATGAGATTTTGCGTTGAATGCTGCCAAATTAAGTGTAACAACGGTTTATCATCGATTGTATCCTGAGTTTTCTGCCAGTTCGCTGGAATTCGCCTTCAAATCTAATCAGCTGCAATCGCAGCAACTATTAAGCAGATAACGTTTAGTTGCTCTTTGCTACACTCAGTATAAAATTATCTTAAACTGGTTGTAAAAGTAACCCCACCAGAGAAACTTTAAGTGTCCACTGTTATTAACATTCTGTATGACAGTGTGCCAAATTTGACCGTTTACTGAAGTCAGGAACTATGCTGCTTCATGCTGTTCAATTTTAGAATGTTGTCACGTTCGATATTTAGTTAGTTTACGGCATCAACTATTTAAAACTAGCGCTAAATCCAGTGTTGCTCGGAACTTTTTTATGCGAAAAGTTTATTCAAATATTTCAAACTTTTTTATGCGAAAAGTTTATTCAAATATTTCAAACTTTTTTATGCGAAAAGTTTATTCAAATATTTCATTAGATTGGACCAAATCTTTTTTGTCTATTTTTGTTCAAAGCGAAATAAACTTAGAGTGGTCCAGAGTGCTAAGTTTTGTGCACATTTTACCGACTAAACAATATCTATCACGTTTTCAAAACCGTTAAATAGCTTTTTTATTGTAAACTTTTCGGGAAATGTTACCCCTTATTGTAAAAAAATCGATAACAACTTCAAATTAAACCACCATCAATAAAGCTATTTAATTTTTCTATTGAGTCAAATTGAGATTAAAAGAAACGAATTTATCATTAACTTTTGTGTAATAGGTTAACATTGAAATAAATCTAATAAATCTCAATGTATCGGAATAAAAATTCTGAGTGGATGAAAAAAACTTAACATATTGACATACAAAAAATGGTTAACTCAATACAGTCAGTTACTTGGTTTAATATTATAACTATGAAGCAAACTACCTTTGCGTCGTCAATCAGGGAAAACCGCTGTTCTATATTATAATCGGATTATAATTTTGAAAATCACCCACAAACTAATGCATTTAAACGTACTGCTAAGCATTTAATTGAGCTTAAATAAATTCGGACATTTTAGCTGTGTTTACATTAGGTTAGTAGTGTTGTAGCATGTGTGTATAAGGAAAAAAGTTTCGGGCATGCGTACTTGTGGCTACGCACACACTTTCCGACACTCCTTCTTTATAGATATAGTAGATGAAAGTTCGACCAACTTTTAGTATAAATCGACGCTCGATCCTTTGTAATGCTTCCAGTTAGTTCTTAACCGCCTGGAGGTGTACTTTTAAAATGCGCACTTCCTTGTAGAAACTGGGTCGGTAATTCAACGAAGCAAATCCTTCTTCGTGTGTGCAGTGCGTACACCTACTCAAAAGGATGGCGAATCTACGTGAATACAATTAATCTCGAAGCAGGGACATATGTGCGCAGGCGTCACTTTAAACACGCATTTCTATTTGAGAATGAGCCCAAGTGTGCTTTTGTGGCATTTAAAATAATGTGTATTTTTATAAGGGCGAAAAGAAATCAACTGGTTAAAAACATTTTAGATTTGTTTATAATACAGGTGGATCCAGTAAATATACACCTACTGAGCAAATGGTTTTCCGCAACTGGTCCCTATTAAATATTGGCCCTAGTTAATATTAGAGAGAGAGCCAGCAAAGATATATTCAGAAAAGAACATTTCAACAAATTCGACGACCTCTGTCGACTTTGATCGAAAGCAACATTCCGTATTGATATGTGTATTGAGCGTCCGACAATCTATAGCATACCTGCGAAGCACGCCATAACGGGATTGAACAGCTCAATTCCTGTCAGAGTTGTATAGCTAGATTACAGATAAAAATCAGTTGCCACCTCTACTATAGAAACCTCAAAAATCGCTGTTTATCGCAACTAACATTATCTATTTTTGTAGGCGTGTGAATATGCAAGCACAGCTAAAGTCAGTACTGGGCAATTGTGTTCGGTTTGAAATCTACACTATATCCAGATTATGAATGGATTAAACTTCATAAATAAAGCTCAAATTGTCATAAATTACTTCATATATTGTTCTACTATTGTGATAAACTTTTTACTCGCATATACAATTGCCGAATGAAAATACGAAATTATCAACAAACGGCGTGTGTATATAGAGAAAGAGGAATATACATTGATTCAGAGGAAATCCTAAGCTGATTGCCTCTCGGCAATTAAGCTGTAATAGTGCATTAACACACACGATTAAATCATTAACAGGTCTGTAAGTGCTTAATCGCTTCATTACAGGACATAACCAAAATCTCATTGTCACTCAATAAATTATTCTGGACATTTGAATAATGAGTAATTTTATATTTTCGTTCAGCCTACCAATACCAAGGTATTGTATAATCACATAACCTCGGATTAAAGATTAGTGATGCGGTGATATTTTGACGATTTTCATGTAAGTCACCAAATATGTGTGTGTCGTGTTGAAGTGGTTGCGAGAGCAGCACTGTGAGTGTGTGTGTGTGTGTGCGGCCAGCCATTACTATACATAGATCACTTTACATTTTATATACAACGCACATGCGCGATAGAAAATCACCGCAAAACTACTCTCTACTAATTCAACGTATTAACTGCGACTAAACTTGACTGATCGTTGCAACCTACCCAGCCAATTGGAACCCATCAGCTTCAGAGATACCAATAGGTAATGTGTAGGCGTGGTCGGTGCAATATCTACACTAAGTGTTTTTCTAGATGATAGCCTTATTTTAACCTCAAAAAGTAATACTATTAAGATCAACACTAGCTGAATTTGATTCAAACAACCAATGAGAGAATACTTTTTGATGGTTATTGGATTGCTGTATTGTGCAGCCGGGTCCATACTAACCTATGTGTCTGTGTTGTTGATCACACGTAAAGTGAATGATTATCAGTTAATTAACGACCAACGACTACCGGACATATTTTTGAATTTAGTACCCGAATACGTTTTTCTCTTTGAGGTAAGCTGCTGCTGCGTTTTCTAGGCGGAGTTGATGAGTTGGATGTTTTTTAGTTCACCGAAGGCTCCATCATTATATTCTTTCTTTTAAATATTATCCTCATTGCAATGCACATAAAAAAGTGGATGATTATCAAGAGGACTTTGGTCATTTTTGGGACGATTTTTTGGGTAAGGTTTTTGACGTTGATGGCCACCTTCTTCCCCATTCCCAATGATCGCACCAAATGCCCCACTGAAGTATTGTTTTGTTAGTTGAATTCATAGTTATTGTGTACCACACAGAAATATGTTATCCGTGGCTTTCGTGGAGTGTTGCAGGATTTGAAGGGCATCATGCTGACCTTTGGATTGATGAATTCCGGTATGGTCAGTTGTGGTGACAGTATGTTCAGTGGTCACACAGCATCTCTCGTTATTCTAGCCAGCAATTTCACCCATTGTACGTCGGTTGTTCGATCGCATTCGATAACACTCTCTGGTAGATATTCCCAAACACCTGAAACCACTCCGTTTCATCATTTGGACATGGGCATTCCTCGCCATTCTCACCATATTGGCTAGTCACATGCATTACACCATGGATGTGGTGGTCGGTGTGTGGATCAGTCGACATATTTTCACCATGTACTACCAAATTGTTTTTGTATACGAAATCTACAACGCGTCCCACCTTGACAGCAGTACCTCTGCTGTTCTAGCTCCTACCGCGCCCCCCACTTCAAATAACAATTCCACAACTAGTGCACCCGCCGATGCCAATCAACTTGATCACACCATCTTTATGATCGACGACGACACTGAAGAGCGTGCGGTGACAGCAAAGTTTCTGGCCCAAAACTTTGGATTATTCTTCTGGCTCAATCCCATTTTTGTATATTTCGAAAAGAATGCCACCTACCAGGAAAATGCACTTGCGGTTCCTTCGCCAGTCATCTATGTGGCTGATAAAATTAAGAAAATCATCTTATTGCTCAATGTGCATTTTATGAGTCGGTTGCGCAGTCCCAACACCTCAAAAAATGTCCAGCTTTTGTAATGACTCTATTTATATGACCTTGCTGGCGTATATAAATAGTTTTTGTTATTGATGTAATGTTGCTTTTTATTGTTCTTTCTTTGCCACTCCTATTTGCCGTTGAATCATTTAAGCAGTTGCCATTTCAGTGGATTTCTGAGTGTTCTACACGCAGTTCTAACTGTTGCTACGAAACACTAATTCCCTTGGATAGTAACGTGGGCACTAATGTGCTGCGGACCTAGAACGTTGATTTTGTTGTGAATCTAATTACGTTAATAATTAAAAAATTCTTTTCTAATTATAAAATTAAAAATTCCCTCATTATCCTTTTTAACGATTTGTAAAATGTGTAACACCAGCAACTTTTCATGCGTAAATTGTGAACTAGTTTATGAAAACTGAACGCAATGTTGGTCAAATTCAGGGATGCGTTAGCAAGCTGCGTGACTTACTTTAAATCAATTAGAGTCAAACAAACGAGTCTCAAACTAACACATACAGCTTTACACCCAAATACATTTCGAAAGCAATGACGCGCGCTAGAAACGTGGTTGGACTCTCAGTAGGTGCAAACACCTCGAAACTTCATCACACTTGTAAGACCCATTCCTGTAATTCGACTTTTAAAACACTAGCCACAACACAGGAATTCCGACTACAACACATGAGACACGAATTATTATTCACATGAAGTATGGAAGTGCGCGCACGAACGAATCCAAGCAAAAAAGTACTCAACGATAAATAGAATATTTATATAGTGTGTGCAGACTACTTAGCTATGTACTGGATCGAGTGGATGTCCTCGCCAACCTCCTCACTATACAAGTAATCGTTGGGGTTAGCCTTCAGGCGATTGGCCGACCGTTGCTCCTCAGCGAACATATTGTACGCGTGTTGGATATGAGAAACCATCACTTTTGCGGTCTAAATGATAGTGAACGCGGCGTCGGCGATATATTGTGAGTACTGACTGCCTCGACGCCAAGGTGTTTGCGGCTTGGATCAGTTGCATGGCGTAACGCAAAGAGGTGTCGGATCCGATTTTCGTGAGCAGTTCCAACGCTGCCAAATCAATGGACACTTCCTCTTCGTTGCAGCGTATCGCCAAAATAGCGTTCAAGTCGCCGGTCATGTAGGGATGAGTTTTTATAATTAGCAGACGGTCCAGTAAATCGGCTGGGAGTCCGTGGGGTCCGTTGTAATTGGTCCCTCGTATTCTAACAGAACGTGTGAATTGGCATCGACAACCTCAAAATGGTCGTCCCACTGGGGGATACCTTGTGACTCCGCGATTCGTCGCCATGACAACTATGGGAGAGAGGACACTCTCGAGAGCTCGGTTCATGAACGAGAAGCATTCGATGTCAAGCAGATGGACTTCGTCGATGAAAAGCACCTACAAGACACTGTGTGGTGTGAGACAACGATTGGTGAGATTACGCCCGAAATGAGTTCAGCTTTTCCTTCTTGCACCCATTCATGGACTCGAGCGTCGACCTGTTCGCGGATTTCAGCCTTGACTTCGCCAGTGTCGCCTAAACCAGTTGATTTATCACATTATATCTCAATGTCAACTAAAAATAAAAATCGGTTGATAGTGGTGTGTGGGTGGGGGATAGGTGGTTAATCAACGTGAAAACAGTACGAGAGCTGAATACCGGAAAATAAGGCCAGGAATCCCTGGGTTCGACTGTTTATCACATCAATTTCATGCAAAGTGACGGTGTGAACCACGTCCTTTTTCTTTATGAGTTCGCCCTCAGGGCACGCGACGTACTTGGTGGTCGAAGCATTGGCATCGTAGTCATTGACACGAGAATACGATCTTCCGAGGCGGGTGATCTTTCCGGAAGATTTGATAATGTGAATGACATCGCTAGAGACAATGCATTAAAATCAAGAGTTGTAGTAGGCCATACCCAGCCATTATTTTTTCCTTGTGTATGGCGTCGATCATTTTGCTGCCCAGATCGTACACCGATTCCATATCGGTAGTTTTGAGAGTGAGTTTTCCCGACTTTGAAACCTATGGAGAGTGAGCGAGTGAGGACTCTCAATGGAATACCGCATTTTCGAAAGATCGATCAATGATCAGCTCTACAATTTCACCTTCAATAACTTCAGCTTCCTCACTAACAACAACAATTACAGTTGAACAAATATGTGTGTGTGTGTGTGTGTGTTGACATTGAACAGTCAATAACCTTATTCGAATGCCGATGGACTTGCGAAAGGCTTGGGTGAGAGCTTCTGTTTTGCTCACTGCCAATGAATACACTTCACTAGCGCACAGAGTAACGAAGGGTGCATCAGCCCCAATTTCTTTTGCCAGTCCTATCCACATTAAGTTTTATTGTGTGCATCGAACGTAAAGTTCAATTATATTCAACATGCAACGCTATCTATATACCCATGGCTATTGCCGTCTTTCCAGTGCCAGGCTTGCCAGCAATGAGAACGCACTGGCCTGCAATCTTGCCGACCTTCACCATTCGAGCGATAACGCCAGCGGCCTTACGAGCCTCCTTCTGACCGACCATGCCATTAGAATTCTAATTAACCAATCTAACGCATCCGTTTACTCAACGAGATACATCTAAAGGAATGAGTGTATTTCCGCTGAGTCCGAGTCCGGTAATGTGCGAATGAGCACCTTATCAAAGTTTACCGTTTCAATCAACACCCGAGCAGACACATACCTATTCTATCCAACTTGGTGATTTCGTTCACAGACTGTCCAGTCTCGATAGAGTCCAAATCCATGTGAGTGAGTTTTTAACGTCAAAAAGTATCCCACAGCAAATGCGCGTGTTCGTCGTTTTGCGTCGTCGTTCGTTACTTTGCGCGCCGCTCCAGGGTTGTGCGTTTTCTCCTGCTAATGTAACGTTTTGAGTGATTTGTAACGCATTTAGTTGGTGTAATTGAATTGTTCATGTAATTGAGCTGTATTTACTTTTTGGTAGTCATTATTATTTGGTGATGTGACCTATTTCACTTAAAACCCACACTTAAGTGTGGTTTTTAGAGTTGAACATTGTTTAAAAATAAATCGCAACATTATCAAGCGTGTTCTCTATTCTTTGGTGATCCCAGTCATAAAAATCCTTAACTCTAATGCACATTTTTTGTTTCACTATTCTAATCCCATTTCGAACTGTACTTGATGTGGGTTTTCAAACTGTGCTGATAACATTCCAATTTGCATTCATTTATACACACCCAACTTCATGATTTTTCGCAAAAAATGAACTGAGTTCAGTCTGCTGATGGAATGTGCACGCAGTAAAAACTTAAAACCTCCACCATTCTAACCTTTTCAACGTCTTCCAGACGCCAAACTGACTAATTATTCAGTTTTAGCTCATTCTAATCCACGCCAAGCGCTGGCTAAGCTTCAATTGCTCTAAGTTTAAACTATTACCATGACAACGCAACAAGGAAAGGACGAGCCAGGGTCGTCAGATAACACCCCAGTCGCTGGTAAAAAGGACAATTGGCGTCCAGCGCAACAGCAAACAAATACAACAACAATTACAGAGTGTATAAAAGTATGGATTATAGTTGAGTAGCATTCAGTATGTCATTCAAAGCCTTTTCGTATTGGGAAAACTTTTGGTCGACCTAAATCACAATATAAGTTGGATTTTGGAAACACCATAACTACTTTAGAAATGACCTTTAATTTTTCGGAGCTGATGATCTTGTGGAAATTCATCAACTCTGGGATACTAAAGTGTTCATACTAAAGGCAGGTAAAGTTGCGACGTTAAAATGCGGATTTTTACGATGTTATCCTTGAGGATCTTTTCACTGAAAAACACCGAGTGCATGTTGTCCAGCGGACCCCACTCAAGAAGGAGCATCAATGGGCATGCATCGTCAGGAATCTCGGCGGTAGTCAAGGTGCTGGTCGGACTCTCTGGGTTCTTCCTCTGCGCGTACAACGAGTATTTGAGTGGGTTTCCCAAGATGCTGTATTTTTTCAAGAGCATTGTTATGATCTATAAGCTCGAATGTGGCCACACAACTCACAGTGGAATTACTTCGCGCGACGTTGTGTCGCTCCGAACGTGCAGAGCGGTAGTTGTTTCCTTGGGAATCCTGAAAGTTTGCCTGACCTAAATTTCATACATGTACATAAAATTAATGCTTTACGCTAATGAATTTGTTGTGTGTACGGTAGTGTTAAAATTAGAAACAATCGGCGTATAAAAAGAAAGGCTCTGTAAAAATTTTCACTAACCCAACGCTTATTTCGACTATGAGCCAAGTTGTTCGACGTCTTTTGAAGATTGCTTTCATTGCTATACAGCAAAGTTGATACACACACGGAAATAAGTCTATATACGCAGTGTTCTCGTGTGTTGCACCAAAATCATTGCTGTAGCGAGATGTGAACTCGTTGGTGTAGAAGGAAGTGCTTTCTGAAGTTTTCGATGAATTCGACAGTGCTCTTTTGAGGGTCAAGCCTTCGTCGTCGGCTCTCACATTAACAGGACGTGCCAGGTTGATTTTTATGCGGAGGAATCCTCTGAACTTAGTCGAACCTTGACACTACCATGTGTTTGTCATACTAACTCGTACATTATAACAAACTACCATAGTGAGCGCCAATCCAGATGAGCCTCTATTGTAGGCGAAGACGTGATGGAAAATGTCACTGGACGAATACTTGTAGGGGTAGGCCATGGCCAATTGATTGTTCAGGTGGTCACTGGGTGATGCAGCGATCAATGAACTGTAGGTGGAATCTCTTCCTCCTGTGCACTAGATCAGTCGATTTGATCAAGTTGTACAAGAAAACAATGTATACGCTTTCGTCTCCCAACAGAGCAGTGTCTGCGGATTTTTCCTATTGTGCAAGTTATAACGGTGCAATTAAGCGAAAACCCCACATTGACTACGCTGGACCGAGCAGACTCACTCGATTGGTCTTGTCGACTGACTATAACACCTTTGATGAGCTTTTCGTTATTTTGAAATGGAGTGGGGTTTTTGGTGTTGGGTTGGTAGGGCGTGAACGACACTGCAGGGCTGATGGTTTTGTTTTTGGTTTTCACTCGCTTTTTCGGGCATTCAAAGTTCGTGGAGGCCATGCAGCACTCGTGGCATGCATATTTACATTCTATAATGTTCAGTTTAATGCACATGTTTACACTCTATAGAGTTCATTTGAACGTTTAATGCACTGTGTTAAAGGAAAACATTAAAGATCTTTTTTGGAAGGTAACTTGTTTGACACTAATTGGTAAAGTTTACTTTTACATCGCACCGCACATGGCTTCGCCAACGTCCACATAAAATCCTCACAATTGTCGCAATACGTTGGTTTATTGTAATACACGAAAGAGTGTCCCTTCATGTGACAGTTTTCGGGTTTCATATCGTTGTATCAATGTGAAATAGAGGATCTAACGGAATAATATGGATGTGTCAGAGGTGTTGTGTGGTGTCCTTCCGCTAATCGATTGATAGATTATACAAAAATGGGTGTAGTGAGGAGTTTTTTCACACTGAGTTCAATGCACAAAGTGTAACCTCAATCGCCAAACGAAGTGACCACTACAACTGTGCTAATATATCTCGTGTGTCATCGTCGAATAATTTGTTATCGCTCTGATTACTTTCGTGTTATACTTCCCGATGCCTCCACAGTTTAATTATACCTGTGGGAAATGTATTTTTTTATCTACTCAAACTGCTCTTATTCTGTTAATTTATTGAGGTATACAGTTTGGGTGACTCGTGATGTTTGCACGAGCTATACATACGTATACACTTGAGACGCTCAAGTTAAGCGTTCACATTAGAACTGTAAAATTTGGGCTACAATAAACAAAAGATCCGCCAACCAATTGAGTATTGCCGTAAGCTCACACTCACACACGAAAAAACTTAACCTGCTTGAATACAAATGTTCACATCAATGCTATCAGTTACAAACTTTAATAATATAACGATAAATCGAACTGCATTAGCGCAAATTTGGAATAAACAGTTATTTTCTATTGTAGTCGGATTAGTCAACTATTTAATCGGATTATATTTTTGAAAGTCAACCCAAAACTAATGCTTTTTAACGTAACAATAAGCATTCAACTATATATAACTAAAGGTAAAAATTTTATGTTGTGTTTACTTCTTTTAGAAGTGACGTGAAGTGTGTGTGTATAAGGACAACAAAATTTTGACACACACCCACCCACTCAGACGCTACTCTTTTATATGTATAGTAGTTAGTAGATTATACTGAAAACCATTAAAAATAGCAAATAATTATTTTAATTTGGTAGTTAATGCGATATTTAATTGTTATAAATATAGTATATTTAATATACGTTTCAATTTCCTCCTAAGTATTGGATATATTATACATATTTTAAAATAATGCAGGGCGCGAGGAAAAAAGGTCGGGAAAACTGCCTTAAATGAATCTCACTAGAATCTATTGAACGTTTTAAAACAATCAAAGTCCAACTTAATTCAATTAAAATAGCGTCTTAACATAACCTGCATTTATTGTTGGAGCAATTACATTTACTTTAAGCATATTAAATAGAGAATCGATAAAAACACTAAACGCGTTTATTCTTTATATCATAAAGATCTAAACAGAAGTCTAAAGTAAACATGCCGTTTGTGGCAGGCCAAAGTTGATAAATCACATGTGTAGTTCCCAGCGGAATTTCAATATTATTAAGTGTCATAAATTCAAGGAAATATAGGTATGATATTGGCCTCGTACACTTTAATTTAAAGAGGGGCTGTAAGCGATAGAATTAGCTATAATTTTTTGAAAATAACAGCTTAATTAGAAAATAATGTTATCAAGGTAGTAAAATAAATTTTCATTGGAAATATTTATAAAATATTGTATTAAATTTTAACTCAACAGTGATTTACATCATAGCGAATGTGAATGTAAATTATCACATGTATATGGTTACATTTTATAGCTTTCAACGGGAAAGGAAATCCTGGAATTGTTCTATGCATTCACTACCACGTAATGAAACAGTGGTCAATAGGAAACACTTTTTAAATGGTGTATATGTTGGTGTAGGAACAATATGAATCAAATGCTCAATGGGCATATTTATACTTGAATTATTGTTGCAACGCACTATTTTTAATGGGATATTATTGCTATGGCATGATTTGCCCATATTACCATAAACATTCTGATATCTTTGTGCTTAATTGCCTTTTTGTTCATTTCCTTATTAACTGCTATAGCTGTTATGGATTCACTTGGTAGACACAGTAAACAACAAACCTAGTGACAACGAGAGAGTATCGATCCCTACAAAATGCTTAAGTTTCTACTTGTTTTAATGGTATTAAATCAACTCCGTATGGTGAAAAATGTTGAACGTAAACGTGGTCCAAATTCCAAAAACTACTGCCACTTTGGAACGCTAGAAAACTCCACTGTGGTGTTGTGGGCTTTTCCCGATGATAACACCACATTCTTATTGGTTACAACAGGCGTCTACTACGAAGCTTTAAATGTAGACGACATCTACAGCACTTACACCTACCCCAACGTTGGGACCATACGATTGGACTACCATTTAATGCCACATAATCACATATTTTTGGTACCCACTAGCAAAAAGTACAAAATCAAGGATTGTTATTCGTACGATGCTGGTATAGCGCTTTTTGTGTTGTAGTTAATTTTGTCAGATCACTATATGGATGAATTTCAGAAGAAGGAGATTGATTTTGGTTACTTACGGAATTTAACCGCCGCCATTCTCGGTATACTCGTAGCGTATGTGATGGTGCAGTCGTTTGACCTTACGTTAGCTATGTCGAGTATGTCCTTTTGTTTGCATATATCAAATGATTTTATTTAGAATTTGATAGACACAAAATACGCCGAAAAAGGTATTTCAGTCGAAAAAACAAATAACTTGCATGGGTAAATAGGATTTTTTACAATTTGGGACTGTTGGCAAAGCCACGAGCACGTTCTCCAGGAAAGAGGTTGTATTTATAGTGGCGTTTGAGTTTACTCTCAATTTAGTGTATTCGACTATCACAACAGAGGTGTTATGACCGATGTCGGGGCTATTTCAAATAACGTTGATTTGCGCCATCCGAAACAAATCGCAGATCTCTCCGGAAATGCCAAAGATAGGTTGACGGCGTTATCCTATCCCCCTGGAAAATATTTTTGTTTCAATACCGAAAAGTTGGATTCGTTTGATAGATATGTTCCTGTTTGAAACAAATTATTTGACGATTAATCCGCTAAACAGTTTATATCATTTAATAATCGTGAGCTTTTTACAAGTCCAGCTAAATTTAAACAATCGCTTTACAAAGAAAAATTCAGTTGCTTGGCAATCAAAAAAATCAATCAAATTCAACCAAATAATTGCATGACTCATTTTTGTAAGGAACTATCAACTTTACTAAATGATTAATGTAAATAGAGAGAAAAGGAGTTGAGCTGCAATAAAATTAGTATATCGTGAAAGTTTCGATATAAATATGAATTCTAAATTGTAACTAGTCCGTAAGCCAACTAAATTAGGATGTCATCTAGCTGTAACGATCATCTTCTGGCTGGGCAGCAGTAAATGGGGCAGCTTTCAGTACATCTTGTTTGGCAGAAGTTGGGACATGGTGCAGGTGGAGGGGCAGGAGCGCCAGGAGCTCCTGGTGTTCCGGAGATTCCGGGTGGTCCTGGTGGTCCAGGTGGTCCTCCTGGTCCTGGGGGTCCCATCATTCCAGCTGCTCCTGGTTTGCCGGGAGGGCCTGGTGGTCCGGGTAGGGCTGGTAGAGGAGGTGGAGGAGGAGGGGGTGGTGGTGGTGGTGGTGGAGGAGAGGGTGG
>JAOPJI010053292.1:0-15106 GCA_027122695.1 Merluccius productus
GTGTGTGTGTGTGTGTGTGTGTGTGTGTGTGTGTGTGTGTGTGTGTGTGTGTGTGTGTGTGTGTGTGTGT
This sequence comes from Merluccius productus, assembly GCA_027122695.1. NCBI lineage: Eukaryota > Metazoa > Chordata > Actinopteri > Gadiformes > Merlucciidae > Merluccius > Merluccius productus. The sequence goes on from JAOPJI010053292.1 coordinate 71, forward strand.
CAGGATGTGCATATAGGCGCCATAGGGCTTCTATATACAGTCTGGAGGAGGCCGCCACAATGTCCAGATGACCTTATCGCCGGTCTCCCAGGCATCGTGTTTGTTTTTCCTAACGTGAGTGACTTGCGGTCTCCGCATGGATGTTGCGTGTGGGTGTGTGTAGAGTACACGCACACGCACACGCACACGCTTACCCTCCTAACGTTATGTCCTGCTGGGACACGGGGACCTCCAGATGCGAAGATACGCCCTTAAAGGGATCGAATGTGAGGTTCGAAACGCCGGCGAGAAAGAAAAACCATACTTGAAAATTTAAATGTACTGACCCTGAGTAAGACTGTTAAGAATGGTATTTTTAATTCATAAGCATATGAATGTGATATATATATATATATATATTTATCGATTATCGTGTCAAATTCCGCATAATTATGGTGATAATAAATGTCTCCATCCACGTCCGGTCCTAATTATGGGCCACTATTCAGGATGAATGGCCGACTTCCTCGCCATCTGAAACACACACACACGGGGAACATTTACATTCAGAAAGCATTTTCCGATCCGATTTCTTACATTTTATATAATTGCGCAGCACATTGTGATACGAGGTTTAATCTGGGTTTATTCGTTATATTTACATTGTGATTCATGCGGCCGCCACGGGTAGTCGGTTCTGACATAACTCCATATCAATATGAAATTAGCCGGGCTTATCGCGGTGCTCAGTCGCCGCATGTTGACACGCGGCGTGTAGGTAGTTACGGGTAAGCGGATATACTACACTGTTGTTTTTCAATCACAAGTTGCTAACCTTTTCTGCTCCGGATTACGTTGTTGTGTTGTTGTTGTGTTGTTTGGCACTCACACACACACACACACACAAGGGTTGAGACGTGTTCCCCGCATGTGGAAATATTAGCATTTTAATTGCTTTTAGTGCCTGCGAGATATCAGATATAACGATTACTGATGGATTGCATATCACATGACTTGTGGCACAAAACGCATAGCTAGCTATCTCACTCCGTCACTCTCTCACCCTCTCTCTCCATATTTAGACGTCAGTACCAGCGGAGCTGCCATGTTATATTTGTATCTGTCCCAGACTATTTATTTAATCTTGCGTTGGCGTCTGCACTGTCTCATTACAATGCAGGGAGGAAATTAATTAGACACGCGGCGCTCTGCGTTTCTCAAACAGCTCCGGTGCGCGGAAACCTCATCAGGCCGGAGGCGGGGATGAAGCCGCACATGCACGCGCTCGGTCGGTTCGGTCACGTGGCGTGGTCTTTCTGTAATGAAGAAGTGTGTTTAGAAGCGGAGAACGGATGTGGGGCCGGCGTCCGTCTGCACGTCTGTCAAAGGACCAACAGCTTGAGGCCAGCGGATGCATTTTTTACGCCCCCCCCCATCTCTGTAGGACGGAAACATAAGATGCGGCGTCTCGTTATTTCGGCGCCGGGTCACATCACATAGTTTAATCGCCCGGTGTTCGTTCGCCTTGATTGGGAATTTCTCCTCGTTGGTAAGGCCTAATTAGAGAGGTCTAATTCTGTCTGAACATTTTTGGGTTGTTTTATCTTTCTTCTCCTTTATGAACCATTGTACTGCATTTTGGTTTAGTTTCACATTCTCATGCTACTTATCTCCCGGTTGCACTGGAGACGCGCAACGGTGTTATACACTTATATACTTCTCAGTCTCTTGGGCCTCGCAATCCACAGTCCCGAGTGTTGCCCCATTTGCTTACATAATAGTCCACCGCTAGCTAACGCCGCCGCCGCCTGCATTATCCGTCACATAGGCCCATTACGATACCTCTCCATTCTGGGGAAAGCTGTTTTGTGTGCGTGTGTGTGTGTGTGTGTGTGTTATGAATATTTAATACCAACATTTGGAGAAAGGAAAAAACAACACACACACACACACATCCATACCGGTTGCAGCAGCGGGGGCCGTGGGGACGAATTGACTCATTCATTAACTTCCTGCCGACGATGTGACAGCGCTGTCACTGCGATATGACAGCGATGTGACAGCGATGTCACAGCTCCATGTAGTCCATCCCTCTCCCTTAGTGTTGTGCGTCTGAAACATGAGCTTTTGTGGATTGAACCCTCCCTGGCAGCGGGGAGGCGACTCCTACTGCCTGAGGAAGTCAGCTCAGCAGGATCGCTGACCTCCTTTTAAATTTCTTCCTAAAACGTTTTGACATTTTTATCAGGTTTTCCTGATTTGACTTGATTTTTTGTATTGACTGCCCTTTTTTTGGTGACACTGTCATTGGTTTTTATTTGCTCCATCTCCATTTGTTTTTTATTTGCTTATTTGTTGGATTTTAATTGTTGGATTTGAGACTTGCCATGCGTGAAGCACTTTGTAACGAGGGGAAAATAAAGATTATTATTGTTATTACTTGGCCGCGTTTCTTTGTGTTCAGTGTTTCAGCGTCTCCAGGCAGTCTAGACTTAGATTGGATCTGTGGAGCCTGTAGCGATGGAGTTGACGGCGTTCGGCTCCATCACCGCAGTGTGATGGACCTCCGTGTTGTATGGGGTGCTGCCCCGAGTGACCCAGCTAAACCTGGGTCGCTCTCTGTCTCCGTCTCCGTCTCCTCTGGTACCCTGGGGTATATGCTCCCTAATCAATAGACCTTATTCACCTCGCCGTGTTGCAAACTTTTTCCACCACATTTTTTCAGTTTCTGTGGTTTCCCCAAAGTTTCTGGGAGGTTTCTCCACCCAGCAAACCAATATGGCCACTAGGTGGAGAAGGGTCTATACAGATTAACGATTCTGTCATTCGTCTGTCACTCGCTTCTCCTCCTGTCTTAAAACAGATATAGGAACAAACAGCCATAGGCTACGACTGAACCGACGCACGGAAATACTCGACCAATGGTTTTCGATTGATTTTTTTTATGAGGCTTATTGCTGTGTGACTCACCCCCCCCCCACCCCAAGTACTAGGACTCAATACCGGATGTTTGATGAGTCACATGGACAGTAATCGACCTCGTATTATGAACATTAACTATGTGTGTTTGCATGTGTATGATGAATCACACGTTCACAAGAGCGCGATAATAGGCGCTCTCTCTCAGGGGCACAGAATGATCACCAGCCAAATACTGGTAAAATATGCACATGTCTGGCAGATTAGCTTCACCCACCAGCCCAAAAACACAACAATGACCTATTGAGTGGCTGGTGGGAAATTCAACATTCACTAGACATTTGGCCGGTGGACAAATGGCTGCAATACAACGATCTTCTTATGGTGACACATTCCATGGAAATAAATAATAATAAAAATAATAATAATAATAATGATAATAATACAGCTGCTCTCCACCACCATCAGTGGCTTGGACGCCTCTTCTGCGTCCCCTCTCCCCCCATCAGGGAAATCATCTGTCTTCTCACCGCGCCTCGAGTTGTGCTCAAGTGCTGTTATCTTGTCCGCCGTCGGCCTCGAGCCGTGCTCCCCGAACTTTATTATTATTCGCGCATAGCGCCGCCACAGCCCCATCGGCACGGCTCCAGTACCAGCACCGCCGTCACGGACGCCAAACCGCCAAATGTTTTCCCTTTGAACTGAATATCGCGCTATTATCATTCAGCATCTTTAATGATATTGCCTACAGCGGTTCCCAATGGAGGAAGCGGAGGTGTACTTCTGTTCCTGGCGTTAACCACCATCAGCACATATAACGTAATGTAATATTATAAATGGACTGCATTTATAAAGCGCTTTCTCAGAGGTATGACCAATCAAAGCACTTTACAATTATTGCCTCACATTCACCCATTCATACACATTCATACATTCATACTCCGACGGCGGGTCAGCCATGCAAGGCGACAGCCGGCTCGCTGGGAGCAGTAATGGTTATGGTGTGTATGAAATCGCGCACTTCTATACTTACACTTTTTGAGTGCACTTTGCCCAAAAACGGAGAGTGTGCCAAAATGCAGTGCACTGGAAATACCTCAGTGGCGCACTCAAAACTATCTAACATTTGAGTGTGGACTGATGGACACTTTCCACCCTCAACGGCCGCCATCTTGTCTACGTAGCGGAAGGGGCGGAATCAAAAATGGAGGACACGGGAGTAACAGTTGAGACCAACGCGCTCTACAAATGTAAAACACTGCGCCTATAAGTAAGTGTACTGTGGGGATAATGAAGTGCACTCAATGTAAGGGCACTTACGTAAGTGCGCGATTTCAGACACAGCATTAGTTAGGTGTCTTGCTCAGGGACACCTCGGCACTTAGTATCCGACGTCGTCGTTTTGGTTTTGGAGATATAACCGGACTAGTACTCATGGAGCGGACCCCCCCGGCGGCACGCGGACCCCAGGTTGGGAACCGCTGGGCTGGAGGAAGGTGAGGAGGAGCCTGGCATGAGAAAGCGTCTGTCCGCTGGAGCCTGACGCTGGGGAGACGATGACAAATGTACCCAACAGGGCCTCCTCGAGGAGGGGGGGGGGGTTAATCGCAATGAGGAATTGGCAGTCGGAGACCGTCGCTCTTTTCTCTCTGGCACTGGCGCTCTGGCGCTCGCTCTCGCCACAGTCTGCTTTGCTCACCACCGCGAGAATGGATGTGGATAACAAAAAAGTTGATCAACCCCTTCGCTCCCTCCATCCTCCCTATCCTCCCTGCTATCTCCGATGTCTCCAGAGATAGCAGAAGGTCAACTGAGTCCTGAGTCCAGTTTATTTCCATTTCATTTTGTTTCGAAGATATAACAAAACAACACAGATAATCTTTTGACCCAATTATTTTTGACTTGAGCGACGACAGGAACTTGTTCTTGCTTCTCCTTCGGGGATGTCTCGCATCTCTTGAGACACGTTTTAATATATGAAATATAGGATACGTTCGTCAGCAACCGTAACTTCATAGCTGCTGTATGAAGTTATAATGGCATGGCCCGGGTAAGCGTTGTGTGTCGGGCTTCTTTCGAAAGGCGGAGAACCTTGTGCAATATTAGCATATAGCCAACATGGTTGGACAGTCACGCGCTCGACTGTGAATCACGCGTCTTAATGTACTAGTTATCCCTGTTAACCTTCACAAAGCTTTATTCTTCCCTGTGTTAACCATTAACACCATTATTGGGAAAATGTTGTGCTACTGCCTACAATGGCCCTTGTGACGCACACACACACACCCACATATGCACACACACACACACCCACACCAACCCACACACACACACACACACACACACGGGGTGGGATGGCGCCAGTCGTCATGGGGATTCGCTGGGTCCTCTGCGGAGGGACCGGGTTGTGTGTCACTTGAAGAGGAAACACTGGGAGTAAATATAGAGCTCAGGAAACTGTGCTCGTCACACAGACCAGCAGGGATCTGTTGGCTGTGTGTTCGTCCCGTGATAAAAAGTTATTTTCAAATATGTCTGGAAAAAAGTGGTGTGTGTTTTTTGTGTGTGTGTGTGTGTATGTGTGTTTTTGTGTGCTTTTATTTCTGTACTGCATTCTGTTACTTTGTGTTTGTGTGTTTTTGGATCTGTTTGCGGATTCGGATTCTGTCTGCTTGTCTTTCTGTGTGTGTGTGTGTGTGTGTGTTCCTGTTTATGTTTGGGTTTTCGTGAGTGTGTGTGTGTGTGTGAGAGAGTGAAGGGATAATCATTACATTCCCGTGACGAGGTCGTGTTCCCCACAAGTTCACGTTGCTCAAAGTTTTGTGTGTGAAATGTACAACAGCGCGGCGGGTTCTGCCCACATCAGAAAGATCGTGTTTTCCTCTGAAGCATCGCCGCCTCGCATCGCATGTAAACTAAGCAGTGCCATAACAGCATTATGCAGCAAAAACAACTCAAACTGACACCGAAACCCTGGGAAGTCTTTTCAGAACGCAGAGATAAAAGATGCGAACTTCCACGAAAACCAAAAACCGCCAGCCCATTTTTATTTTTTTTTTTTTTCTCCCTTCCTTCTTTCCACGTTTTGTTTTCCACCGCATGCGAGCGCGTGCCAGCTGGAGGACACGGCGGCGTCGGGTCAAAAGCGCCACGGGCAGAACGAGACGGCGGATCAAATGTACCTTTTGCCCTCTTTTAAGTCCCTGAAAAGATGACAATCCAGCTCATGTTTGCGATTTTAATGGGAAGATTGTATGTCAGTGAGTCATCGACCGTTCGACACCCAGATGAAAGGTTCTCGGTTCGAACCCCCGAGGTCTTGCAGGCCTCAGGACACCCAAGTACAAATGCAGCAGTGTGCCACACAACACCTGGCAATCTCTTTATCTGCGGGGGCGTAGAAGTACAAAAGGGGTAAAACAGATATAAGGAGTGAAGGAATGAGTTTGTACTTGTTGGCGGCTTGCCGTTAAGTCCTCCTTGCTTTTCCTCCTTGTAAAGGACTAAGACTCAGCTTAAACATGTCCAAGCTACTGCTGCCTGTGTGTGTGTGTGTGTGTGTGTGTGTGTGTAGTTGTAATCAAGGAAATCAGTTTTTATCTCCTACTGCGCGCCCCCGCAATGAGTTGTGCAAGCACAAAAGACACGCTTTTACTTGTGGCGACTGACCTATATTTGTCGTCGCTGTAGTATGAGTTCTGTACACCTCCATATATCATTCACATGCACACACATGTGGTTAGAGCATGAAAGTGGAAAATATAATTCCTCTGAATAATTCAATCATTTCCAGATAACACTGATGAGCTTTTTTTATGAGACTTATTCCAATCTTGTTCAGAAAGAGGGGGGAAAACAAAAGTTACACGCGCTGAACCAATCACGGCGTCCTTTCTCTTTCCCACCAAACTTTCCTTATAATAACAAACTTTAGTGGCCACTTTTCAAAATAAAAGTGCTCTGTGTGTGATAGAATCAAACGCAGAGGAACACTATCAGATGGAAAGCATTACAACAAAATGAAGAAAGCTACTCTGTTGTGTTCAGCAGTTTATTTTATTTTTTTTCTGTTTGCTGAACTTTCTTTGCAGTTACTCCAATAATGAATGTATGGCTTTGCTTGTTCTCGGCCACATCTGTAAGTCGCTTTGGATAAAAGGGTCTAAACCAGTGACTTTACGTGACTAAAGGTGAATGATCGATCTCCTATACCTGCTCCTTAAATGGCTGGTATCTGCGTCACTGCTATTGCTACACGACATTGGACTGGCGCACTGGCGTGTAAAAAAACAGTAATAAATAACTCGCAGCCCAGCCGAGGAGCGTACATTGTTACTGTCATCCTCAGAGTGATGGGCTGGCCAGAAATGTTGCTTTACAGCGGCTAACCCCCAGGGGATGTGGTTGGCATGGCGATGTGCATGTGTTTTCCCACAGCTTCCTGAAGCCTGAGACATGCAGCTGCTGCTGCCTGCCTGCCTGCTGCTCTGCAGGCATGCGACACGCACAGTCACAGTGGTGGGAGAAGTACTCTCTTTTACTTCAGTAGAAGTACTAATGCCGTACTGTAGAAATACCCTGTTAAAAGTCCTGCATTGAAAATGTTAGTTAAATAAAAGTACAAAAGTATCGGCATCAAAACAAACTTAAAGTACCAAAAGTATTACTCATTATGCAGAATGGCCCATTTCAGTTGCTGATTAATAGCTGGAGCTCATAGGTGGAGCTCCAGCTATTCATGTGAATTTCCTGCTGGGGACCAATAAAGCCCTAGTAATATAATAATATAATGTATTTATTGATTGTAGTTTGTATTCTGAATCGGCAAAGTAACTAGTCACTAAAGCGGTCAGATAAATGCAGAGGATTAGTATGTACAATATTTGCCTCTGAGGGTAGCAGAAAATAGAAATTCTCAAGTGTACAAGTACCTCAAATTTGTACTGGAGTAAATGTACTTAGTTACTTTCCACCACTGCACACAGTGCACCGGTTTCTGAAAACACCCGTGCATGTAATGCTATGATCGTGCAGACGTAGGACACCGACAGTCATTACCTCCCAAGTAGGTCATCATGACCTTGGCTGCTGCTGTTGTCGAGGGGAACTACAAATGTCTGTGCCAGCAGGAATGTGAGGGCTACCATTACTCCTGGAACTGCTTACCCCCATCACTATGTAGTTAAATCGCAGACGCTTTCATCCGCAGCGACTTGCCGTGAATTCGGATACCCACATTAAGGAGCAGGTTGGGGTCAGGGCTTCGTGCTTCTTGCCCAGAAACTTTCAGTTTGGTCGGGAGTCAAACACACTATTTTTTTTGTTTGTTTGCCTTGCTAATGATTTGATTGAGAGTTTTCAGTTTGGCTCCGTTTGCCACCCGAGACTTTGCCCTTCTCCCACTAATTCTTTGTTTGATGCCTGGAGCACGGATGCAAAGGTTGTTTTTTGTTTCCAGGGGTTTGTTCACACAACCCTCTGTTATAGCCCCGCATACGTTTAGCCCAGCCCGCCCTTTTTATGGGCACAAAATGACACAAACAGGCGGACAAAACCTTTTTTCTGACGCACAAAGGCATCTTAAAAGCGTGTATTTCCAGTCGCATTCTTTTAGCCTCTGTTGGGTTTCTCTTGTGACTGAACATTACTGTGCATTATAGCTTTGTCCTGTCCAGTGGTCTGTAATATTATGGGCTATAATTGAAGCCTTTTGCAGTACAGTAAAACACTGTAATTAGTCAAAAGGGGGGGATGGCGGCGCTCAATGGTCGCTTTGTAGGTCGTGACACACTGTTGCCATGTTACTTATTGTTATGCGCCTTTCTGTTATCAAATATTCATGCTTGGTGTACCAGATGTGTACTGGCAGCAGCCTTTCTGAAGGAAGCAGTGATTTCTCTGGAACGGGGCTGCGTTCAGAATGACCATGTAAAAAAAAAAATCCATATTTCATTCAAGCAATTATACAGCTTCTTGCCGAGGATTAGAGAATTTATGAGTTTACTTATGAGTAACATGATGTAATATTGAATTATAACATTCTCGCTGGTATATTTTTACAAGGAAGGAAGGATTTTGTGGTTGTTGTTGTTGTAGGGAAGGAACTCTGTCTACATGGGTGAGTTGAACTGACAGTTGATTTAAAGGGAAATGTGAGGCAATGCGGGCACTGTGGATTACAACATCTCTACCGTATCCGGCGTGTTTAGTTTATCACAACACGATCTGTTCTGGATCCCGCATCGATTAGGACTAGGCGGCCATGGCATCGTCGGGGTCTGAATGTTCCCTGATAGACGCCAGCAAGGTGTAAAAGAGGCCATCTGGCCGGGGGTGTGTCGCGGCATCTCTATAATCTCTGTCCCTGCGGTTACACAGCAACATGCAATTCACTGAAAAGGGAAAAAAAACAACAGGTTTTCTGTCTGGAGGATCAAGTAAACAGAACATTGTTGAAAAAAAAGCCATCTTCGCCCCACTCTTCTCACAGTCCTTCAGATATGAACAATGTCCACTCATAAGAAAATGATCTTGGCATCGGAGTCACGTCATCCACTTCCCCTCCTCCTCCTCCTCCTCCTCCTCCTCCTCATCATCCTCCTCGTTCGGAAAGGAAGGAAGGAGTGAGTGATATCGAGCGAGCGTATCTCCGCTCCCCAGCTGAGTGACTAGTGAGAGTGCCGGCTCTCTTTGTCTCATTTGTATTGTTTGAACGGCGGCCCCGCAGTGCAGGAAAGGAAAAAAAAAATGGGCGTCTGGTATCGACCCCCTCCTCTAATCATCTACAGCGGCAGCTGCTGGGGTCATGACATTTTGCAAAAGGCTGGATGAGGCCTTTTGCCCCCCCCCCTCCCCGCTCCTTCTCTACGCCATCGATCACCACCGCCACCGGAAAAGACTCCGGCGGTCGAGGCGTGAGCGCTCAGAGCTCGGCGAAGTTAAGAACCGTTTTGTCGAAGAGCTGGTTTTTTTTAAAGGCATCCCTTACATTCATACTTTATCCAGCTCATATTTGGTCTATGATGATTTAACGTTTGTGATGCTGGCGGTGGGGAGGTCGTGGGGATGACCATAAAACAGGAACGCAAAATAGATGAAAATGTTACTAGAAACATTCGGATGTGTTTCTATCTGAAGTGTGAGGTTCAGGGCAACGATGAGTCGATCGATTAGTTGATTGACAGAAAATTAATCAAATCAAATCTTTATAATCGATTCATCGTTTAGGTTGCTTATCAAGTACAAATACCAAACATTTGCTGCTTGATGCGCCAGAAATTCAAATGTTTGGTTCATTGATCATCATCATGAATGAAAGAATACTTAATAACAAAATGATCGTTAGATTAGATTAATCGACGATGGAGAGAATCGTTAGTTGCAGCCCTGGTGAGGTTCAGCCTTTTGTAAGTGTGGAGGATGATTGCGAGCGACTGCTTGTTGAATACTCGGCAGAGACAGTAGAAATACAGAGAACAATGCACCCTGACATAACACAATAACACAAAACTGCACATTCTGCAATATGGCTGTCTATGTATTCATTCATTCATTGTTGGAGCCAGGCAATGTAATGGGTCCACAAGGGTGTCACTAAAGGCCAGTAAATCTTTCAGCATCGACCCTCCATCTCATGCCTATTGTATTTCCCAAAGCACTTTGAGGCGAAGTCAGGAGTGAGAGAATGGCGCGTATTAAAGACAGATCTAATGCGATACTTATATGGCCGAGGACCGGCGCTTCAGCCCACCGCAGGCGATATCCAGGCGATATTCCTTTTTTGTGGTTGAAGGACATATCATTTTACAATGAAATAAACGCGTCTGAGTTCTCAGTCCCACTGGACTAGACACGAAAAGGCATTAACGGGCAGAACAGCAACTTAAGGTGTTTATGCAACAGCCGCCTCAAGCACCAGGACAAATGGCAAATAACGACGACAACAAAAAGTATCAAAACTGAGCATTAGTTATACCGGCGTTTCATTAAAGACAATAAAACATGACATAATACGACTATCATGCCCAAAGTACCCTTAAGCCTAACCAAAATAAAAAAGCAACATGCTGAGTGTCAACATTTCCAATGCCCAGAAACACGCGATGACGTGCGTTTGCTACTGTGCGATGATGGACAGCGAGGAGTAGCGACTCGCATCGCGCTCCATAGTGCTGAGATGTTGAAACTAGTAATCACTCACAGATGTCGTGAACCGGGAACACGAGGAGGCCAGTTTGAACAAGCGCAACACAGACATTTAATACCTCAGAGCCCCCATCGACCGTACGAGGAGCAACAAAAGCCGAGCACAAACAGGCCAGCCATGGCTTTATGTCTTACAAATTGGTAGATGTTGATGTCCTTGGATCCCGGCTTTTATCGTCCCGCTTAGGCACTAAACTAGACACAAATTGGGACTTCACTCCGCGGTGGTTTGCAATTAGACCGTGAATTTCCCCGCGATGAACACTTTTCTTCCGCGGGGAGCTTAAGCGCCCCCACGTTTCGGCGAGTCACGTCGGTTGTCTTGTCTTGGCTTGTGGGTCTATGAATAACTCGCTGAGCATTTTGTAAATGGGACATAGTGTCTGGCAGATGGCGCTTTGATATCGGCTGCCACCCCGTCCTCTGCCGCTCTGTAGAACGAACTGCCAATTTATGTCCACCTTCGATTTTCGCCATATGCTGCGTCTGGGCAGATTGGTAGGTGGCCATTTTGTGTTTACCGGTTAGTCATTCGGCAGACGCTTCCACGTGTCGTCACACGTCGTTAATGAGCTGATATAGAGGTCGGCAACCTTTTTCAGTTGACAGAGTATAATACAGCCTGAAATTGTTCTCAGAGGAACCAAAGAATAATTTACAAAGTGATCATTCAACCCCTTACTGATAATATGAATCCACTGCAAATTAGACATTACCATTTCGGCGGGACATAATTATACTTTGTCATATTCCTTCATTTTCAGCCTCGTTGGTCTGGCATATGCTTTCAGTGAAAGAGCCAAATATGGCTCCTGGGTCAGAGCGTCTTGCTCTAGGACGCCTAAGAGGTAGGCCGCGGACGCCGGGGTCCCGAACCCAGGACCCTTCGCCCTGTCTGTCAAACTAGAGCCAGGGACCGCTCAAACGGCGTCTGAATTCCCCAGAGCCCCCCCCCCCCCCAGAGTGTTTTGACGTGACCAAAGCTCGCTTGGTTTAGCTCGCCACGTCTCGTCGTAAGAACGCCACTGGGGAAAGCCCACGTTCCTCCATCGATTGGCTGCACAGCAGGCACCGCCGCGGCGCTCTAATTGCTAGTGTGTGTGAGTGGTTGGGTTCTGGTTGCCACGGCGTTACACTTTGCTAAATGTCAGCGTTGGCGGATTGACAGATGTGTTGGTGTGTGAGGGGAGGAGATTTTTTTTTTTTTCTCCCCTCGTTCCCGGCTGCCATTGTGTTGTTATCTGGTGAGACCAGGTGAAAAACAACAAAAAATGGGCCCAGCTCGGGATTATTGGCAGGCGAGGTAATGCCGGCGCAGGGCGAGAGATTTCACCCGGAGATGCAGCGTCTGCGGTGGCGGAAAAAAAAATAAAGGACACACACCTCCCGATAAACACGAACCCTGTGAAACTGCAGCTGCCAGATCTGTGACAACAAGGGCTTGTTCCAGTGAACAGGCTTTTCAAAATGTTCACAACGCAAAGACAAAAAACACAAATGAGCGGGCTCGGTCCGTACCAACACGAAGAGTGGGGGGACCTCAACAAGCTGCCGCAAGTCAAATTTCCAGATGCGCTTTCCTGGTGTGAAAAAACAAGGAAGATGGTTATAGCCCATCTGGGGAAACGGTGGTTTATTATGACGACCGATCATAAATGCAATCGAAATGACGTGACCGACACACCCCCCTAGCGCTGATACGCACACACATATCTATTACATAACTATTATCTATACACACCTATTAAAAAAAACAACGTGGGCGGTGGGCAAGTGATTTAATAGGTGCCTGCCTGAACACCGCGTAACACTGGTAACACCGATTACCACCGATTACCACGGCAAGCCTATACGAGATTAGATATCGTCTTACACTTTGGATCCAGGAATATCCTGAAGTGGCATAAGTCTGTTCCTGGTTTTAAAGCCTGCATTACAGTAAAGTGTATGACATACTCGGGACTTTTATTTATTGAATTACCAGAAAACATGCTCTTTGTATTAGGGCTGTGCATGACCAGACCTGCTCTTACCCGTACAGCACACATAACACTATTCACTCTTCACTTTGCTCTCAGAGACGCTGTGTAGACCCCCCCCCAACACACACACACACACACACACACACGCATGCATTCCTTTCAGCCAGTGTCAGTGTGTAGGAGACTGCGCTCTTATTGTGTAGTAGAGAAAAAAAGCAATCATTTTTCTCCGAGCATGTTGCGGCCGGGCTCTCTTTGATTCGCTCCTCACTCCTTCTGCTTTGATCTCTCGCCACACACACACACACACACACACACACACACACACACACACACACGTGTGTGCGTGTGGCCGACGTGCACGTTGTGAAGGACGTTGGGGGTTTTCTCGCCCAGCCTGTGGGATCGGTGCAAGAGCAACGCAACGGAGACGCTCTGAAACGTCGGCTGTCGCTTGTTTCGTTAAGGGTCGCGGATACGTCTGTTTCCTCCCAGCACGCCGCCGCTCCGGCTCACGCCTCAGAGCCGATGGGCCACCTGGCATCCGTCTGGTTTTACCTCGCGCTTTGCCTCGCTGGGCGCACGCTGGGTCTCGACGGGTCCTTCAAAAATACCCTTTGAACGCTCAAAGTTTGTGGTGGATCCTTATGAAACTATTAGCAATAGCCGCTTTTCCTGGTCTTTTTGATATTGGCGTTGCTCCCAAAGGTCTCCAATAAGCACACACACACACACACACACACTCTAAGTGTACGCCGTTGGTATCAGTGTGCTTGCACATCAGAATGCATCATGGGATTTTTGTGGGCGATACTCCATATTGCCATAGTGAGAGGACCCAAGAGAGTTGTAGCCACGTCTCTCTGTGGATTAATTACTGGAGGCGGTCATGTGACGTGGTGATGAACAAGCCCTATCTATTACACATACACTTGTGGCCGTCCTTTCTTTTCTCTGGCACCATAATTCCCCTGATGAAATGAATACAGCTTATCTTATCTTGATACATATTTGCTTACAGTCACGGCAAACACACACACACACACCCAAAAACACATGCATGCACGCACACTCCCTCACAATAGGATTACGCAACCCGCAACTCCCAGTGTAATATACTGCGACAGCCTGCCGCGGCCTCGGCCTCTCCATCCGTTAGCGTGACAGATGAGCGTGTTCACGGCGATGCACGCTGAAGACACGCCGTCCCCGCCCGGCAACACGCTTTTGTCTGCAGACCGCGGCGGAGCGAAGAGCTCTTGATTGTCTGAGCAACAATGGCATTCATGTTGTTGGCGTTGGAGGGGGGGGGGGGGGCTGTTTGAACTGGTAGCTCGCTCATCACCGCTTTGTGGGAAAGGGGGGGGCGACCAAATGACTTTCCCTATCGACCTGACCTGGCTGACCGTGGATATTACAAACACGCTGTAGCCCCTGGAAATCCTGGACTAAAAAATACCTTGGGTTTTAGTTTTCCGCCGTCCTGCACCGCGTCCCGGAGTGCAGTGGGACCCGACGGATCCGGAGAGCCTCAGCAGTATTGACTAGCTCCGTCTCTGTCAGAACCAGGCCTTGCACGCGGCAAAGGAAGCGTCTAAATACGAACTAAGGCGCAGAGGAGGAGGCATTGTGCGGTGCCGTTTTATTACAATGGGACCGAGGGTGCCTCCTCTGGCCCCGGGATCCGGTCTGACAGACGAGCGCGAGCTACCTTTCGGCAAAGCTAACGACAACAACAACAACGACAACAACGACGACAACGACTGCATATCAACCTCCAATGTCATCTTTTTTAAATGTCAACACGTTTCTCAGTTCTTTTACAAGTTTCCATTTCATTAACGAAACACGAACGACCACCGTGACCTGTCTGGTGAATTCTGTATGAAAATAGTTGTCGTTCAAAATATAAAGTTTCTCTTTCGATTTTGCCTTTGTGTGTGTGTGGGGG
>JAOPJI010053304.1:0-15097 GCA_027122695.1 Merluccius productus
ATAATGGAATTTTGGGGAAAGAATCATATGAAAAATAAGGTTAATCTCCATTTTAATCCAAATCCCGATTTTAAATGATTCATATCTCTAAACCTATAAGAGCTATAAAATTTCTATGTAGCTCATTAAGTACGTTATTAAGAGTTATTTTTGTCTATATACTTTACACGCACTAAAAATGCTTAAATAATGAGAACAGAGTTTGCACATGCGTACTGATGTGTACAGACAGACACTACTCCTTTATATATATAGTAGATGGCGCTATAAATGCTCTGCGACATTCCCAAGAGACCAAAGTTCAGTGTTTCACGTAATTTTTGTAACCGAGTTAGTATAGTAGTAGTCGATTGTCGAAACTTTTGGAATTGGGAATGATAACCACAAGTCAATGTGGGTGACGAATCATTAAATAGTGTTAAGGTGTGTGCAAATTATTGAAAGTACTTTTAATAGGACAAGTGAGCAACTAACTCCATGCCAAAGTCAATATTTAAAAATTGTTTATCCAATGTTTGTGAAGGGATTTAAACCTTTAACATAAATAAGATCACGGCCCAGAAACACCCCAAATGGCGTTCAAGTTGTTACGTCAGGTTTTGCGTTGTAAAATTTAAAAATTAAATTGCAACACTTAAACCCACCCATTGCTGGTATTGAAAATACAGCAAATGCGCGTACGGTGCGTTTTATTCGTGTGCTACGTTTACCTGATTATTGTAGTGTCGTTAGAGCAACTTGAAAAAAACAAAAATAATCCTTACGTTATTTTAAAAAGTACATCAACTTGATAATATTGGAAAATTGAAATATTAAAGTAGAGAAATAGTGTTCAATCCAAGGGTTGCGTTGGGACAGTCTATTTATTTCATTTGTTGGTGTTAGTATAAAGTGGAGTGAAGTAACT
Source organism: Merluccius productus (assembly GCA_027122695.1). Taxonomy (NCBI): domain Eukaryota; kingdom Metazoa; phylum Chordata; class Actinopteri; order Gadiformes; family Merlucciidae; genus Merluccius; species Merluccius productus. The sequence goes on from JAOPJI010053304.1 coordinate 908, forward strand.
TTATTGTATTTTCAAATTTCTGATCCACTCATAATTTCGAAAAATAATTCCCTTCAGAATAAATACCCCTGTGATTTTGTACGCCGTTGGCACTGTTTAACTGACTGTTTAATGGTTGATGCATACGATTGACGCTGTAATCAGATCGTATTCATGCTAAGTTAATTGATACATTTAATTTTTATCGCTCATTAATGATTATTACCATGAAACTAAGTGAGATTACATCCCACCCGTGACTTCACGATTAATAACTTATCCTTTCTAATAGTATATTTGGGAACAGTTGGTGGAGCAGCGCTGCTACGTTGATAGTTTTGAGAGTTGATTTCTAGTTAAAGTGGTATTCCTTGTTGATGTTGCATTTGTACGTTGGTGATGAGAACCTTTATGTTGTTGTACTGCTTTACTCATTTATTGCAACGGCTGCTGTGAAAGCCGCTGATGTCGGCGTTGACCACTCAAAAAAACAGGTTTATTTCGTGTTGGGAGTGGCCGTGGTACTTCTTATTACGGGCCCAGTTGGATTGATGTGGAGTGCTGTAAATCCAATGGCCACAATGATGTGCTTGGTTCTGTTGCCTAGGAGGTGAGTTCAAAGTTTGATTGACACTGTCTTAATGATGCCCACTTTAGAGCTGCTCTCATGACTTTCACAGCAGTTTATGTTTCAGTAATGTTCTATACCAAATTTTTCGCGCTACCCAGCTACACTCGTCTCGTCAATGCGGTGGTGATGGTTTCGTCGTTGAAGGTATTTCTCTGTAGTGTTATGGTGATCAAATGTTGTCCAGTGTATTGCACTGATAAGTGATGTTCAGAAAGGAAACATTAAATTTGCGCTTGATGCCACCTTTCCACCTCACCTTCCACGTCGACAATGCAAAGCAACCCTAATAGACATCTTTTACTATGTGTATTGCTATTGCGGGCTGTTTACTGGGCCGTTTTTCTCCTATCGAACCTACTATGATATGATCTATAGCGTTGATGGTATTTACACTGACGAGCTGTCGTCACGCAAAACTGGAAGGATTTCGACGAACAAAAAGGTCCACACCAGATCAAGTGCGTGGAAAACGCTGTGTTTTCAAAAAATGGTCCTGGGACTGATTCTTGCAGTGTTATACATTGTTTTAAATGGTATGGACTTTAAGAAAAAATTACTGGCTCCACTCTATGACACCAATGGTCAACGCGTTGACCGGGGATTTCGACTTTTCATGCGGAAAAGCTTCCAGTTGTGCTTGTTAATATACACAATGAAGTGTAGATATATTTCGTGCTGGAGTTTGATGGAATCTGTTTATATTGCTCTTGGACTTGGTGCCTATCCTGCTGTACTTCTGCCGCGGATTACCACACCTCTGAAACGCTCGCAAAATGATGTTTCTCCCAGACAGCTATACACTTCCGATGTCAAGTAGTTAATGCATCAACACATTGTGTGGCACACCTTTATTTTATGAGTGTAGTTTTATCACCGTTCAAGGTAGTGATTTTTACAAAATGGAATTTTCAATGGAAATGCTCGATATTATAAACGCTTGGAATCCTACAGTCAACTACTTCATGTCCCATTACATAGGTGATTTTTGCACTGGTCCACTCAAGTAAACGGAATTGGTATGTATGTGGTTCTAATTGGTCATTTTCCTAGAGCACCTTTCACGTTATTGTTCAGTGCCTTTTGGCATGGAATCAGCCCTGGTTACTACATCAGTTTCTACACTACTATAGCGGTGGTTTACGCCCAAAAATATTCCAAAGCTGCCTTCAACGATTGGTTACCTCCTTACCAAGGATGTTACAAATTGAATAATTTATTGCAATCAGCCGTATCAACAAAATCACCATCACTACTCGTCGTGAGTATGGTTGCATGGTTTATCAACACCAGGCTCATTGAATACGCCATATTACCGTTCTTTCTGATGGACTCTATGCAGGATTTGATCGGCATTTGGAAGGATGTCTGCTTCTACGGACACATTTATATTGCTGTCTTGTTCTTCGGTGGACTGGTGAAGAAACAATGCTCAAAGCTAAAGTCCCTTTGACTTTTGTATTTTCCATGGCGTCGTCGAAAAAAGCTCTCACATGTAAAATAAGAGTACACCTTTTTATAGCATCCACTCTGTTATTGTTTATTTGAACGTATATTTATCTGAATTTTTTCATGGCGTCAAATTCTTACCTTTTTAAGTGTGTTTGATAAGTCACTTGGTCCAACATTGGAACCATAATTTTGTCTATAGGTGAGAATTCCGTGCAAAAGTTCTACCCAGAACTTTCGTGTATTTTTGGTGTTCATTTTTGACAAAATTGACCTATTTTCCTACAAAAGGACCATTCATTTACTTTGTGATTTTAGTTTCACGTATAATTTTGTTGTTAACGTTATAAAATCTTAATATTAGTTGCCAATATTTTTGGCTTTCAAACATTCAAATTAATCAATTTAATTTCTTCAACTTAACACCTTATAAAATGGAGATATATGCAGAAACTACATTTTAATTTCATTTAGAACTAAATTCAAGCTTAAAAATATTGGTACGACTTTCCACTCGCGTATACGCATGCGCACGACTCTATTCTGTTATTGAGTTATTGCTATTACTTCCCACCAAGCCAATTAATATCCCAATAAATAGTCTATTTATTCTTGGAATAGTGACATTTAGTTTATATGTTTTATCCAGCCCTATTTAACAAAATAATTTAAAAGTACGGGAGCTTTTTTTAAATAAAGTGAGATAAAATAACAATATATATATATATATATTATCTGATGTGAATTTAGTCCGCCAATGTATTAATAACCACACAAAATGTAACCAGTGAAAAATCAATAGAATGGCGAATGAAAAAGGTTCTGTTTATCTCGCTTTACATGAGTCCTATTAGATAAACGGTCAGCCGGACCTGGTGTATTTGTGCTATTGTAATCATAAATGACTACACAACAAATTAGAATTGACGGAATAAGCTTTCCGCCTTTATCAACTTACTATCTATATAAATTCTGCAAAAATGTATTACACAAAGAACCACCCAGCTTCATTTTAAATATTCACAACACACGCGGAAAAATGGCAATTTTTTCTAATTTCGCAAACAAGCATTCAGTTAGTAGGTGCTTGACCAACAAGGAAAACACATGAGAAATGACCAGGCACACACTCAAAGAAAACAAATAGCATAACAATCCAGACAAATACTACTCGTACGTTGATGCTAACTAATCAAAGAGCGAGAAACCAAGGTCATCATCGGACTCTTCGTCCTCCTTGTTGTTCTCTTCAACTTTGGCGGGAGCAGCAGCCGCAGCAGGAGCGGCGACAACAGCTGATGCGGCCGAATTAAGAGCGCTTTGGATAGCTTTGGTTCGTTCATTCTCAATTCCCAACTCCAAATAGGCGCCGATAATAGATTTGAAAGCGTATAGGATTGAATGAGGAGCGGAGCACTTGGTGAAGTGGCCAATACCCAAAGCGAGCGAAGTGATCGTTCCAATGGCTTCCTTGGTGACGTTGGTCCATTCGTCAGAGGTGATATCGAGTACAGCAGGCGAGTACACATCACCATTATCGTAGACAACTTTACTGATGAGTTTGTAGGCGAATGGTTTAATGCCCAACATAGTGAGCAAGGTGACAGCGGATTCGCCCACTTTACTACCGGATTTGACCAAGTGAACGTCGTTCTACACACACACACAACAACAGTAAAACAACCAACCACAATCACAACGACATACCATAATTTCGATACAACCCTTGTTAATCATGGTACTGATGTTGAGGGATTGGAAGAAACTGGTCTTTTCGGGAGAAATGGTAGTGACACCTTTGGGTACAACGACATCGCATTGAGCGATCACTCCAGCCTTTGGTGGTTTGAACTCAGACAAGGTTTCGAGGATAGATCGACAATCACCAAGCCCTTGTTCGTTGGTAAAGAGGAAACCAACATTTCCAACGATTTGGGAGATAATTCTAACATACACAATTATGCACAGAAGACACAGCGTACCATAGCTACTTTTGGAGACTGGGGTACTTTTCGTAGTGGGGGGCAATTGCCTTCTTGAACAAACTATTTTTTCCCATCACAATCTCGGCTCTTCCTCTGAGTTGCTTCCTGATGCTTTGAATTTGAGATGCACCAACATTATCAGCTTGGAATATTATAAACTTGTGATATTGATCAATCATGTCCTATGCAGTTAGAACGGTTATAGGCTACTACAAAGGGGACTATTACAGAGACACGCTCGACAAAGTTGATCTTCTTGGGCGATACTTCATTGTAGGAAACCATGGGTCGACAAAATCACACGAGGAAAAGCTGCGCACGCTGACCAATACTCTGAACGACCCGTTTTATTATTGTTGTTTTTGCGTAGACTGGGTATGGGTTTGTTAAACTGATTGTTGGGGGTTTTCGTACTGTTGAGTGTGATGGTAGTTGGTAGAATCGCGTTTTAGACAAAAGTTAATTAAGTAGTCGTGCGCGAAAGTAGCCGAACATTTGACGAAGGAGGCCTTACACTGGTCAATTTTTGTTCAGTCTGCTTTTTCGTTTTATTTCATTCATTCGTTGGTTTATTAAATTTATTTTTTGGCGTTTGTAAATTGGATATGGACTATGTGCTCTAAAATGGCAATTTGTATAACAATGTCTACGTTTGAGGAATTTGAGTGTTTAATTTTGCTTAGATAACTATGGATACGATAATCAATAATTTGGTTCAATTTATTAATCAGCTTTGCCTTAAATGTGAACATCGTTGTCAGGTTATTCCAACTCTAAGAGGGATAATTAAACACAAGACTTATCATTGTTGGCCGCATAGCTTAAATAGCTTGACACTTGTTAATTGTTTGGTATATTCAATCTTTCGTATCTACAAGAGAAAAGAAATAAAGCTTGTCTCGACTATTATTTATTTGTTCGTTCAATTAGAACATGCGATATAAACATCGAGTTAGACATTTAAATCAGCAAAATTAACGAAGATAATTACATAGTGGATTGAAACTTGACCCTTACTTAGTGGTTTTTATCTACATTTATTCGCATAATCTAAAGATTATGTTTGAGTCGCAAAAATTGATTTTAACGGATAGTTTTGGTTACTATAATTAAAAAAACTCCTGATTATTGGATTGTCACAAAATATAATCGACTTAACTGCCAGTTTTCACAAAACTCTAAAAACGACAGCGACATTTGATGTCTATAGAAAACTTGAGGAGCGAAAAAATTGATGAACGCCTACAGCAAAACCTCACGCGGCACCTTTCACAAAGGAAACCTCACTTAACAAATATACGCAGTTATTCTAACGCTACAATCTGCAATCGAAGAAACTGAGAGGTACTTACTATAGGCGTGAACTGGTCGACAATGACCGAGCATACTTAGATAATGTATCGTTGTGACTGCTTGCCACGTACGCGAGCGCTTGCAACAATAATTTAAACACACTTTTATTTAGTTGTCACATTCGAACCGTTAAAATAGAGGAAAACACAGATTGCACACTTAAAGATTGTCGACGACTACGCCCGACATAGTGCAGTATGGCAATGATTTGCTAAAAACTTACTTGAGCGGATAACATTATAAATACAGTATTCAAAACAATTTTAAGAGCACACGGTGTAGTAGCATGGTCCAACTGCGCCACAGTGCATAAAAAAGGTTCAACAACGGTGACACGTCACTAATTACTCGAGTGTACTCGTCGTCAATTGGGTTTCTTAGTAGCTGCGATGGAACTACTCCAACTTTTAGTCATATTACTCACATCCTACAAACAAATTCAATGCTTAGAAACATATTATGAAGCGCTGGGAGTTCCCCTAAATGCAGACAAAGCGGCCGTCAACAGCAACTTTAGAAAACTGTCCAAAACTATGCATCCCGACAAGAGCAAAGATCCAAATGCAAACGAGAAATGGTACTTTCTTCAAGAGGGTATATTCGATTGGCGTGTGTCATGCTCTAATTTACCGGGTTGTTGCATTTAGCCAAAGATGTTCTAACCGATCCACAACAACGAGAGCGCTACAACGAACATCTGAGAATGCATAGGGGCAAGCATGACGGTTTCAAAGTGACTCCAGATCCTCCTCCACAGCAACACCGCAATTTTGATCATGGTGATGCTTTTGGGTCGTTTTTCGGAGGCAATGCGTTTTTTGATTTTGAAGATTTGTTCAGTAATTTTTTACTTACACACACATATGTTTGATGTGACACAACGTGATGTATAGATGGAGGTGGTCATTTTTCTTCTGGCAATAGAGGAGGAGGCGGCGGTGGCCAACGCAGAAGGGCTCAAAACTGCCAAACCTATATCACGAACGTCAATGGCTTCATTACCAAAAGAACTGTTTGCACTTAGTTTCCCTGCAATTTCATACACACTTTGTAGACATTTTATATTTTAAAATTTTTGTGAATGTGAATATTTTTGCGTCGAATCAGAGCGACTGATCACGACTGTTTAATGGTTAAGAGGTCTAGATATGATCGCTCTAAGAGAACATTCGATGTGAATGGTTCGACAGCAGAGGACGCCTTTGTTACTGCTGAAATTGGTGCGGTTGAGTCGGAGGACGGCAATAATGAAATGAAGCCCGTTGAAAATGCGGTCAAATTGAGCATGTGGGTATAATAATTTAGTTGTTCTACTGTACAGCTGACAATTGGTACAGGATTTAGGACAGTGCGACCCTAAAAGATGCACCGGTAGGAGATTGGCCAATTTCAACCTGATTAGAACACTGAAAATAACCAAGGGAAATAAGGCCCCTCGATATGGCGTTGTGTTGACTCCGGCCGCCAATGTGGATACGGACGGTTATTTTTCGCCGGCAGATAAGTAACCACGTTTCGGTGTTCACTCTCAATGTTGCCGGTAGAGAGGAGATGGTTAAGAGCTGCTTGGCTGTTGTTGACTGTTCATGGGCCCAACTGGACAAGGTTCCGTTGCACAAGTTGCGAGGAAAACACCCGAGGTTACTGCCGTTTCTTGTGGCGGCTAACAACGTCAATTATGGTCGAGCATACAAGTTGTCGTGTGTTGAAGCTTTGGCAGCTGCTCTTGTGATTGCCGGTAGGTTTTGATAATGCGGCATAATTGGTTCCACTTAACGTGTTTTTACATTATCGAAAGTTGATCGATGTATGTATCATTTAAGTTATTCAGATTTAATGAACTAAGTGATGCCGACTAACGAATTGTTTCAAGTTTGGTGTTGGCGCGTGTCAGCACTACAATTGTTGCTACTTTAACAAGTGTTTAACTGCACCACGTTGTTATTTTACTGCATAGAACACTTCCTAATCTAACATAGTAGCAACGTGGCATGTTTTGAAATCAATATTAAAAATATTAGTGTCTGTGTACAGTCATCGTTTGGATTGTTAAAAAATATTTTTTTCTACTAAAAAATCAATTTTTAAAGGCACCATGAAACGACAACTAACTTAACATAGGGTTTAAAGAACAAGCTGCCAGCATACTATCAAAGTTTAAGTGGGGAGAGCACTTTCTAAAACTTAATGAGTACGTTTGTGAAAGTGAAACTATTGTTGAAGTTGATGTGTCAGAGCTATGCTCGAAGCCTATTCCAAGTGTAAAGACTCGCACGAAGTCAACCAATGCCAGCTGCAGTTCATCAATGACAACCCTAAAAAAGACAAAAAACCAATTTCATACCAAGGTTTCTAGCTTATAAAAAGGTGGACTCACTCGTGTAGATATCTTGACTGACATGGACCTCGAGCTCGATCACTTCAACCCCAACAGAAATATTTATCCGTCTTCTAGGTATGGGTTCCAGTGTGTACTCTTGTTGGAACGTTTTAGTGATTCCAACGACGAAGAAAGCTGTTCACACAACGACTGTTCGACTGCGGGTTGTTCTGATGATGAAGATGGCTCGCAAAGCGTGTAAGTTATGTAGATTTGTTAGATTATACATCTATTGGTTGGTTATCAACATTGTCTTTTTAAAATGCGGATTGAGTAGTGACGCAAGTCGTATCGTTTTGTTGTTGAAATGTCTCACTTGCGAGCCACCACCACCGACGTTTCTTATGGTCGCCATTATTGTTGATAGTTAATATCAACTTTTAATTATTTCGCTCATTGCTGAACAAATAAGTGCGAATTGGACAATTGCAAATGTTCACTAGTTTTACGATATTATAAAAGTTAAAAACGTTGATTTATTCTTCCTTTGATTACACAAACCACAAAGTTATTTTTAATTTATGGCGCCATCTAATATTATCAAAAGTCAACAACTACCATATTCACTGAAAATTAAAAAATATATAACGGAATTGGGCTCGATTTGACAATTTAATAGAAAGGAAAGGTGCCCATAATTTAAATGCGCACAACACATGCGCACAAATAAAACAGAGTTTCATCAACCTTACACGTAGTTTTAATTTTGTTTAAATTAAAAACGTCGACATGGAATTCACCTTTTGATGCTCGTTGACCAAGTTACTGAGAGTTATGTGGATAAACTATTCATGCTGTGCCCAATGTATAGTTTAATACAGTCACAGTGGCACAATGTTCATTCACTACGCATTTGAACAACAACAACAGCTCATAAACAAACGTTTAGCAGGGTTTCCATCAATTACTAAAATACACTGGAAAGTATACTTGAGAGTACAAATTCGCATGTTTTGATTTTTATAAGTATTGGAGGTACATTCTATTCATGTGTTGCACTGCAAATCGATAATACTTCATTAGCGCACAATAAACGATTTTAATTCGTCAAGCAACATGACGTATGCTCGCGCACACAACTGCACTTGTTTCGTTGGTGAGTCGTTCCTGAGCAGCCATGAGTTACGATAGCGCTATCACAGTCTTTTCGCCGGATGGTCATCTATTCCAAGTGGAATACGCCCAAGAAGCGGTAAAACGCGGGAACACAGCCGTAACCACACTGCCTTTGAGTCGTTAGAATGACTGCGGTTGATTTAGATTGGGGTTTGCGGAAAGCACATTATAGTGATTGCAATTGAGAAGAAGACGGTGGCGTCGTTGCAGGTTTCGCGTACCATGCGTAAAATCTGTCCGCTCGACAAGCATTTGGCCTTTGCTTTCGCCGGTAACTACTCATTGCCACGCCTGTTGGTTATTTCGATTGATTTTATCGTTAAATGTTACTTTGCTGATGCGCTTTATTGAAACAACTGGAAAGGGTTCGTTATAATTTCTTGAAAATCCAGGTCTGACCGCCGACGCCAGAGTTTTGATAAACAGAGTGAGACTGGCGTGCCAAGAGTACTCTCTCACCTATGAAGACCCACCAACCGTTGAACACATTGCAAAACACATCTCAAAAATTAAACAAGTATGTTGGCCACATCCACGCATTTTTGTAGTAACTGTTGCCCCACCTAGAAATACACCCAGAGCAATGGTCGAAGACCTTTCGGTATCAGCGGAATATTGGCAGGATTCGACCCACACACCGGGACTCCACGTCTTTTCCAAACAGACCCTGCCGGCACCTACCTAGAATGGAAAGTACTCCGAGCTTATTAGCGCTGATGTAAGTAGAGGGTTGATGTGTCTTTTAGGCCAACGTTGTGGGGAAAAACAGCTCTCTTGTATTGAAATTTATAGAGAAAACTCAACCAAACGTCGATTTGTCCGACAATGATGCAGTGATCAAGCTCGCCGTCGAATCTCTCATGGAAGTACACTCGTGTGTGTTATTTGGAGCAAACTTAAGTTGCACTTAGACTGTTCAACCTGATGCCAATTTTATGGACATTGCTGTCTTGGAGTACAATAAACCTCTCACCTTTTTAAAACTTGATGTCGTTGAAAGCCACATTAAGGCTATCACTGAGAAAAGAGAAGCAGAGGCTGAACATAGACGTCGAAAATAACCACAATTGCATCGGGTTACTGTAGGTGACAGCTCAATTTATTAAGTAAATATATGAACTTTTTGAGTGTGTTTGCGTGGTGTTTACATTTTGCTGTTCTAATTTGAAGTGTGACATCTTCGATGGTGTTAACAAACTATGCACGACATTAAAATCTTTTTACTTAGCTACGTAAACGTATAAAATGCAGCAATATTCCTGCGTTGTTTGAGATGTGTGCTAATTGATAAACACTCTCTTGTAAGTTTGTTAAAAAATGTGGAATTTTTGGATCGAGACAAAATACATGTTTCACAAGCGTTTGTCGGAAATGAATCCGATCTCTGTAAGGAATGTTACCAGCGAATAAAGGCCAATTAGTAGGAAACATTACGGCAATTTGCGACGTCTTCATTGATCATATCACTCAGTTAAATAGTAATGATGTTCAACAACTGAGTTAAGTCGAAACGCTAGCTAGCAGTTTTTCAAGTTACCACGAGATTTGCTGTACTTTAACGAGTTACATCAAGCATGAACTTCGGATGGGAAAGATCTATTTTCATTAGGGTGTTTAGTTAATATATTTCGGTTCAATTGAAATTACAAGAGCAATTAATAGGCGAAATTTGAAAGCAATTGTCAACTTCAAATACTATTAACTAGTTCTATAGAATTCACCTTGATAAACACGCCACCATTACATTCGCTAGAAATAACAACTGTAACAGGTGCATGGGTAGACCCCGATCAATGCTGCCAACCCCAAAAGATTAATTAATATCCACAGAGAAGTATAATTAGTGCAAAACCGTAATTAGGATTAAATCAAATGCGCGATACTCTATGAAAAACACAGTCGAAGGTAACCAAAGTCACTTAACATAGCAGCTCGATTGTTTTTGTTTGGACGGCCATTAAGAATCCACTGACATGCGTTGTTATTTTGACGTGAGTTATACTTTTGTAGTTCCCAGAGCGTTCCGGTTGCTCGAAGAGTACGACGCTGGTACAAAAGGCGAAGGCGATGGAACCATTAGTTGGGGGTTGGAAAAAGAAGACGATATCGATATGATTCGGTGGATAGGAACCATTATAGGCCCTCCCAATGTGATTCTCTTTCGTGTTAATTTTTGTGACATGCCATAGACACCCTATGAAAACAACATATACACGGTGTCTATTGTGTGCGATGAGAAATACCCCAGAGAACCTCCTGAAGTGAAATTCCAAACGCCCATTAAAATGGCCCAAGTCAAAAATAATGTTGTTTTACGCGAGCGGTTGCATTCACTGTCAAAATGGAAATCTTGCTACACAATATACACTGTTTTGTATGAGCTTCGCAAGTGATTACTATGGGCAACTGCACTTCATGTTGTGTTACTTGGTTTAGGTGTATGATGTCCAAAGAAAACAAACATTCCAGCCAGTGTTCTTTATAAAATGTGCACATATATTCACACACCTATATGATTATGTTGAGTCTAAGTTGTTGACAACGTCGATTATTTATTTAAGTTTTTTGCTGATTTTTTCCGATGCGTACGACTATACGTTTTAATTGGGAAATGCATAGCTTTTTTAATAAAGCCATGTTATTTATAAAAATACATTTGAAATTTAAAGTTGTTTTTGAAATTTTTATAAGTAAAGGTGTTAGCATGCGATATTTGTACGAACAATTTGCTAAACTACTTAATACCAAGTTCAACTTATTTGTTGATGTTAATCGAATATTGTTAGACAATGAAGGTTGGTATTTTGTGGCTTAAAAGTTTGTTTAATTTTTCCGTATGTCAAATTACCGCGAAAAGACAAAGATAAATTTACAAACATTGCCCAATTAATAATTTAGCGTGGATAACAAATAACGTATATCTTAATGGAGTTTAAACAAAAATTTGTGGGACAATAATCCTTACAAAACGAAACAAGGAGCCCTAACTCGATAAATGAAATACCGAAGTATTATATCACACTAACTGAATATTAGAACTATTTGTTGACCTTTAGTTTACACTCACAATTTGAATAGATTTGATTAACTGAGTTACTACGCATTATTAGTGATGTACAAAATTAATCTGTTATTCATAAATTCAGGGAAGACTTTCAAACGTTATCTTTTACCACAATTAAGAAATATCTCAGATATCAATATTTTCAAATGTGTATAATCTTGAAACTGCACCATTTTCTCGAACAATCAAAAACTTACTTTACTAATAAACCAGGTATTATTTTTTCACTATTGACTTGGTGTATGCAATATTAATATTAGCACGGAGTCCTCCTACATAATGCAGAAATTGCGTATCAAAATAAAGTTGAAAATTTGATGGGTTACTTTTATTCATTAAGCGCTATGAACGATATCTAAAGTTTTAAAATAATTTCTCATTATGACAGCCTTATGTTAACATTAGTTTATCCCATTATAAACACCGCCTCAATATTGGGATAATATTAAGTATACAGATTAAACGACTAGCGTGTAAATTATTGTCGGCTATTGTTTACACGGAGTCTTCAGCGCAGCATGAGCATCTTTAATTCAACACTCTAAATCAGGTAACAAGTTAATTGGGTTATACGAGTGATTCACTGTCATTGTAGAAGACGTTAGAAAAAGTTGAAGATTGGAAGTTTATGCTTTGAATGTAGGATCGAGCGAATGTAATTAAAAGCGAAATTAGACATTAATTCAAAACGTCGAGTATCTTGGTCAACCTCTAGCGAAAAAAGGTAATACGATGCATCATACTGGTTATAATCGTAATGTACAAGTATTAAATGGGGCATTAAAAAATATTCTAAAATTTAAGCATAATGTTTCTTCTGCCACTAGTAACGTTGTATAGATCGGAAAAGTAATGAAAATTTTTGATATCATGGGGTATAAATAGGTTGATTGTTTGATTGAATAGTTTAACTAATTTCGAAATAAACCGCGAAATCCATATTGAATTTTTTTAATGGTAATAGGAAAATATCACACCACAAACTTGTTGATAGTGCATGATGTCTTTTCAAGATTTAATTTTCATGTGGAACTATGTCCATACGATACGAAACCTTCGTTTCATAAGAGCTTTATATAAAACAAATTAACTAGACTATTGGAGATAGCTCAGCGTCAATAGTGTAAGGTGTGTAAAGTTATTAATATCATTGTCCACACAGGAAAAAAACTGTAGCAAACAATTACTGTGAAGTTTTCAGATTTCATTGTCGGTTTATCTCCCACTCATCTATACATCTGTCACTCACTTGAACACCTGCAAAGTTTAGCCGGCAATTAAGTTTCTTATGAAATTTTTAGTACATGTCTACCTTAATTAACTTGTTTTGTTCATTACAATCGAAGAGTGATATTGAATATTGGCCATCTGATTGTCTGTCAATTCAATATATTTAGTCTTTTTGTACGACTATAAGTGTAAACTATATAATATAATGTATTAATATATTTTGAACTTATTTTTTGTGTTAATGGTTTTTATAGAAATGCGACAATAACTCGCTACATGAAGCAACTTAGAATGACCCATGTCAATTTAGGGGCCATACTGTATGTTTGAGTACACTCACATCCAAAGAATGAATGGCTAGAATAATACTCGGCACTTAGTTGTTTGTCGCTACTAACTTTAATTTATTTTTTAAATATAATATCGTACATAATTCAAGAAACACTTATCTAAAAAATCTATAGTTTGCATACTAAAGTAACAAGTAGAACAACATTACTCATTTTAATACATTTTATACTTGGTGAAATATAAATAATATAAAAATACATAATTAAGGCTGAGTTAATAAAAAATTGAAATACTTTGTTGATATAACATTGGGGTTAATACGAGTTTAATATGCAAAATTTAATTTTTAAGGGATTGAGCCTGATAAAATTGGTTAAATCACAGGGTTAAATATATGAGAGAAAGTTGTTGCTAAGTTTGTTATATTTATATCACAAGATATATAGCCAAGTTGACACCACCAAACCTAAGGTGGATGCGTTTGTGGTATAACGGTTATTATGGCTGACTTCCAATCAGCCGACCAGGGTTCGACTCCCTGCGGACGCACATTTTTGCCTTTTTACGCCACTGGCAGTGAATATTTTTCGACGCTGAATCCATTGATCCAAAAATTGGAGCGATTGGACCAGTATCTGTTGAGATACGAGGTTTCGAGCGCCACGTGCTACTTGATCCTGCAGTATCTCCTCCAAAAAGGCAAACGAGGTAAATT
>JAOPJI010053311.1:0-28939 GCA_027122695.1 Merluccius productus
TTTAAGCTGTCGTAAATATTCGCACAATGTCGTCATACATTATTTATCGTTTTGTTCAAAGTTTATCCGGAAAAACAGATTTTAATTGCAAAATATGACAATAAAATAATTTTTGGCGTTTCAAAAATATCTGAAATAATATTTTTGTTAAAAAAATGGTTGGGGTCAAATTGACCCCAAAGACGCTAGGTTTAAGTATTTTAACCCTCCCTGTACGGCGCGCAAAAAAATTACGCGTGTGCCGATGGGGTAACTCAGTGACCCCAGCAGAAAATGAGTTTAAACTGTTTCAAATTAGTTCTTAGTTTATACAAAAAATCTCCACATATATATAAGATATTCTACAATTCATTTAGTCTGAATTTTTAATTTAACTAGTTGAAAAACGAATGTATTAGAAACACCATTCAACACCAATTCAGTGAAATTACTGGTGCAAACACATATAAAACTATATGTAAACAACTATAACACATGTTTAGATATTAAATAAGTTCTAAAATTAACAAACAGAACACCAAATTAGAGAATAACACCATTCGTGGCAACTCATCCATTAGCACGATTTCCGGGCGGAATCGGTCGTGTTGGATCAGATAAACATTACAAGAGATAGCTTAAATTTCAACCCCATGGCACATAATAATCAAATGAATGTATTGCTCATTTCCTCAACAAAATCATCAACTGAAGACTCATCAAGTTCGGATATTTCAAATTCTGAAACATCTTCATCAGTAGTGGAAGAATCTTCAATTAGCTGTTCAATATCGTTGTATCTTTTATCAGAATACATCTGTAATTGTAGAAAGATAAATAATATTATTGGATATAGGATATATTAATTACATTAATATCGATACTATTCAAAATTGTTTTCAGATACTACAAATTTACTACAATTTGTAGATATATTCGATTTGATAAGCGTGAAAAAATAGGAGATGAAAAAGATGCGGCTGTCAGTTTTGTGTGGAATAATTTCATCTCAAAATGTAAACTAAACTATACCCCATCACCTTTTATTACGATAGACGAACAACTGTGTAACACGAAAGAAAGATGCCCCTTTAAAACATATATTCTTACAAAGCCTGGCAAATATGGAATTAAAATCTTGTGCCTTTGTGATGCTGATAATGCATATTTTATTAACGGTGAAATATATACAATAAAAATTGGTGATAATCCAGAATTAATTCAAGGTGAAAGATTAGTGCTTAGTATTTGTGAAAGCTACCTAGATCAAGGACGAAACATAACATGTGATAATGTTTTGACGACAATGAACCTTGCAAAATCTCTTTTACAAAGAAAAACTACTTTTGTTGGAACTGTTCGCAAAACAAGAACATTTTTACCATTTATATTTTGCAGTAATTCAAAATCCATTGGCTCAGAATTTATTTTTCACGAAAAAAATATTACTATTGTTAGATATACAGCAAAACCAAATATATCTGTCATTTTATTATCTAGCCAACATAATGATAAAACCACTCTTTATAATGGAAAGCCAGAAATAATGGACTTATACAACCAAACTAAAGCTGGCGTGGATACACTTGATCAAGTAATCCGCTATTATTCCGTCAAGAGAAAAACAAGAAGATGACCTGTTTTCATATTTTACAACATGCTTGATATTGCCTGCTATAATTCAATGACTTTATGTTTTCTTAAATATCCACAGTTAGTTTAAGAACACAACAAAAGAACCGGAAGGAAATTTATCGTTCAATTGGTTGAAGAAATCGAACAAACTTATGAATGTGGAAATGATAATGCACCTAACGAAAATTCACCAGAATTTGATAAATTTAAAAGAAAAAAATGCTTCGTATGCATAAGAGAAGATGATAAAAAATATACTACCGGATGTAACAAGTGTAAAAAACCTTTGTGTTGGGCCCATTTGTCATCTATTTGAGTATGACGTAATTTTGCCCAGCACGTAATTTTGTCTGTGCACGCGCAAACAGATATTCAACTAGCGCGCATGTCGCGTGTTGCGCCGATTGTGCACGCGCGAACGATGAGTGTCAATGATGATAAGCGTATTATAATGCTCAAAACAACAAAGAATACGGATATGATGTTCTTTGATGATTATTTTTACGTCAAAGACCATCTACACCAGTGGTCGGCTACCTGCGGCTCCTGATGCTCCTAAAAATTAATACATTTTGGTAAAATTCACTCATTGTATTGAGTTCTTGAGCCACCAAATATAACAAAATGTTCAAATTATAAATATATATATATATATATTGATTTAAATTATTATAATTATTAATATTTTTGCGTTGAATTAGAGGGAGTTCTTGCATGCCACAACTTTTTAAAAAAATTATTGAACAAAATTTAATACTTCTACAGCCAATTAGTTGGTTATATTCAAAATATCTAAGGGAAATATAAATTTTGCTTTAGATCAGTGTTTCCCAACCTTTTTTTGTCGTGCCCCACATTTTAGCAAAAAACTCGGATGACCAACCAACAAAATACTATAAGCTTGAAATTTAATTAAAAATAAACAATTTAATATATTTTTTGAAAGAAATATAAAGTTAAACGGATGAAATACTATTTATTAGTTTTTCAAATATAATATATTGAAATATGGCTATTCTTAACGTTATTTTTATTCAACTGAAATCGGGTATCTATATACCTAAATAACAAATGATAAAAACAAATTTTTATTTATGAAGCACAAAATGAAACGCATTTGTAATTATAAAAAAAATATTATTACTAATATTTTAAAAAATTAATGGGAACCTTGAGGTTGATGATTTCGACACAAGTTCTCTATTCTAGGTGAAAGTTTCGTTAATGTCAGTCTCAAATCAGAACGCTTGGTAATTTCAAGGCGATTTCTTTTGGCATCCAGTATATCACTCATATTGCTAAAGCCACAATTCTACTAGATATGACGGTGGAAAAGGAAGTAAGAAATCTGTCGCTGACGCACACATATTTGGATATCTTCTTTCCGCTTCATCATTTAGCCACATAAATTTACCTCTCAATTTAAATAAAGTTTTTATTTCATCATCATTTTGGAGATAAGATAACTCTTCCTGATATTTAACTTCTGCACTAGAAATGTCACATAGCAGGAGTTGAGTCAACCAGGATGGGAAATTCATTTTTTTCAAATCAGAAAATCTTTCGTTGAAATCATTTTTTAGTGCATTCAAGTGGTCAATAATAACAACCTTATTTTTGGAAGTAATTTCACATTTACTCAACCAAAAAAAATGAACAAAATCATTGTTGTACACACTTTTTTTATACAAATCAAGGGTTGATACGAAACCAAAAATCATTGTTTTTGCGTCGAGTAGAGTCATGTTTTGACCTTGTAATTGTTTATTCAAGCTTCCAAGTTTGTCAAATATGTCTGCCAAATAGCTCAAAAATGCTTTGCCGTCAGTTGTCGAAATTAAATTCATTTCGCTGTTATTGGGGATAAATTCATTGATCAGGTCAAACAACTCCATTAACCTTTTCAAACAATTTCATTTAGACAACCATTTTATTTCCGTATAAAGAAGCAATCTAACATACTCAGCACTTTGATCCATACAAAACTGTTTGGACAGAAGTTTAGTAGTCTTTGGATTTGCTTTAATGTTATTAATACAACTAATAACAGCTTTTAAAATTCGGTTCAGAGTAGGTGATAAAATCTTAGCAACTAGGTTTTCTCTATGAATCACACCATGGACGACTAAAATGTTAGGATTATCATCTCTTAGCATTTTCAAACATCCATTATTTTTCCCCATCATAGCAGGTGCTCCGTCGGCAGCGATTGATAAAATATTTCCAACAGGTATTTCATGGGAAATAAAATAATTGCTTAACTTGGTGTAGATATCTTTTGATGTCGTCGTTTTTTCCAATGACTCACAAAATAACATTTCTTCTTGGAAATTCTCGTTGTCAATGTAACGTACATAAGCCAACAGCAATGCCTCACTATCACGGACGGTAGTTTCGTATAATTGTAGTGAAAACTTTGTTGATTTTAACTTTTCTATAAGATGCATTTCAACATCATTTCCCATTTCATCAATGCGGGCAGAAACAGTGTTATTACTGAGAGGCATTAAATTGACATCTTCATCCTCTTTGGCTAGTACCGTTTTAACAAAAATGGAAATAGCCGGCTTAATCAATTTTTCACCAATCGTGTGATTTTTTCGATTCTTTGCTATTAACAAAGAAATTTCATAGCTAGCTTGGAGGGTACGTGTATGCAGCTGTTGTTTTGACTTGAAAAGAGACGATAGTTTATGTCGGCTTCGAAATGTTTCAGCTAGTAGCTGAAAGTGTTTTATATCTGATGCTGAGTTATTTGGATGTCTCGTTTTCAAATGTTGCTCCAGTCTGCTTGCTTTCATTGAGTCATTACTTAAAGCTTTGAGGCAGGGTAAACAAAACGGTTTGCAGCTATCATGCCATGCTCACTGACAATAAATCCAAATTTTAGATATTCGGTTGAATACTGACGATGGTTGACTTTTTTACTAGCTCTGACCATTTGATAAGACAACCTAAGTATGGTAAACAAAATAAAAGGCAAATGAATTTTATTGATAGACAATACTTGATATGTTGCCATTTGGGTTCGGAGCTAATCTGGACACGTGATGACAACACGTGTTTCTTTAACTTTAAATAATTCCAGTTAAATTAAAACAATATTTTGCTACTTTTACTTGATTCATTATTAACCGATTTTTTAAAAGTAATGTATGACACTATAACACATTTTCATTCAACAGATTGGTGCTGAATCCATCATTTATTCAATGATGTAATTAGACTCAGCTCTTATTTATGTTGCTATTTTGTTTAACGAAAAATATGTGTGTTAAATTACTTCAAAAGCAAATGCTTATCTTGATTATCGCTATTTTATGTCGTGGCTAGTCGTCAAATCGGTTGATCTTGTTGACAATGTTTGTTTTCATGTTTTATTTTTTTAAATATAATAAAATCTAATAAACTTCATTAACATAATAAGAGTTTATGGTTTAGTTTACAAAAAAGTTTTCAAGTTAATATTGCAAACCGAGAGTTAATGTTAAATCATCCAGAAAACAAAACATTTATATAGATAGTGTTCCTTAAATGTTATTTTTGAAATCTATAATTAAAATACTACAATTTTTTTTAGTATATAATTTTTTTTGAGCAATTTATAACTATTATTTCCCGAGATATGTCATTTTTTGGGGTCAAAATATCAATATTATTTTTTTAACATCATATTTTCTCACTCATTTTAGGTTCATTTTATAGAATTACTTCTAAAAAAATTTAAATAAAATAAATTATTATGGTATTAATTTTATAAAATGAATATATAGTATGAACAATTTTTTTGTTAAAATTACGATAATTATAAGTTTTCACCGAAAGTCTATAATTCTATTGAACTTGTTTTTAGTTACCTTTTTAACTTAATAAAAATTTATTGTATACAACATTATTATCTTAAAAAAAGTTGCTTTATATAAATGCTGTCTCAATATTATTTACTCTTTTTATACTCATTATTTAATAGTTTGTTCCGAATGCAAATGAAAAACATGATCGGAACACGAATTTAAAGTTTGGTTAACGTTATAGTTGTCTTGGACGCGTGCAAACAATTTTATTCTGGATCCAAATCTAAGTTTATTTAATTTATTTTTAGTATAACGCCTTATTTTTCTTGTTTTTATTAACATTTTTATTTAATGAGATTTTTTTAAACCCCTCATTATGAAAGATAATGTTGTACATTTATTTACACATTAATGTAAATACAGATGAGTTTTTTTAAAGTACAGACTAAACTTCATCGATAATACCCCGAACCCAGAGATGCGCGAACATGGGGCGTAGGCTTCGGGGCATGGGTCGCTGTTTTCCCAACGCCGTCATAATTTAACCAAAAATGTTCCATGACCCACAAAAATTTCTTATGACCCACTCTTGGGTCATATGGCCCAAGGTTGGGAAACACTGTTGTATATACATGATTCTTCTAACCTTTACTTAACTATTATATAAATTTTGACACTGTTAAAAAGTAATTGTTCCCAAGTACAATTTTTAATCAAAAACATCCCAAATAAAAATTTAAAATCAATTTATTAAATTTTTTAATAGTTTAATATTCAAAAATTCAAAATCATTATTAAAATAATATATGGGAATAATAACACTTGTAATATAGGAAAAATATGTTTAGACAATTCGCACCTATTTTAAATTTTTTACTAGCGCGAAATCACTAGCGTTGCCCAGTAACAATTAAATAAGGTGTTCAATTAGTTTCTGTTGATGTAAAAAATGAATACAGAACTTTATTCAATAGAGTTTAAATATATTCAAAGTTTCATCTAATTGTAGTCCCCGTACGTGCATAATTCACCATTTAACGATATGAATATAGCTATTTCAATTGTTTATCAAGTAATAAGTAACAATTGTGTTAGACAAATAAAGTACAATCAAACGTTTATCGACTGTAATGCGATACCTTGGGTATAATCATACAATAGTGATATTTTAATCCGACTGTCAAACTTAACACCTGAAAATTATAAAGTACAAAACGATAAATGAACCTTTATATGGTCAAGATCTGATAGAATAATTATTTTTATAATTTAAAATTGGTTAATATTGTGTAACTACTATGTAGAATGAAAAAAAGTTTTGGACATGCGTATTTGGGGGTATATACACACAGACAGACATAAGGACACTCCTCCTTTATATATAGTAGATAGATAGTAGATAGATGAAGTTTAGCACGAAAATTGCGAACAGTTGGCGGGCGATCAAAATGACTTATGTGACGAAACTATGCACAACAACGACAAATTTGTGCGAGTTCAATGTATTAATTTCTCGAATAAATAAAATGGTAAATGAGAAACAATCCCATATTACTTAAATGCACAGAAACATTATATTCAACAATAGTAAATTTTAAAGTGTTCTACTATTAGAATATTTGTGAAATTTTCATATTTAAGGTGCTTCGAATGTGAGGGTCAAATTTTTTATAGACCTACTTCCCAGTTCTAACATGACGTCAAGTAAATCGTTGTTTTTATTTGGTTGTTTAGATCTACCAATATTTCTATGTTGACCTATAATTTTTTACATTGTCAGTAATTAATAAATTGGTATTTATTGAATCTATTCAAAAATTAATTTTGATAACTTTGGGGTAATGGACGAAATTTCTGACAATGGTCTCCTCCAACGCATTCGATCTTGGCAGTTTCACAAAAATACTGCATGTCCTAAAAAGCATAGAATATGATTTAAAACGTTACATGGTAGAGAATTCATAAATTTATTATCATACTTTAAGAGTAAGTTTACGTTGTTTTTTAGCAGGTGTGGAAAAATGTTCGTACAAAGCCACCTACTATTAAATCAAATATGAATTCATCAATTATTTTTTACGACACAAGGCATGCATGTGAATTCGTTTATAAACCTGGTCACTTTATAATATTAGTTATTTTACTTATAACCAATGTTAGTACATATATCATTGTCACAATATGCAAATATTGTGCATGTTTCCGTGGCATCAGGATATAAGTTTATAAATCGGTTAGGATTAATTAACCCATCATTAAGTGTTTTTTTCTTCATAATTGTAGAAAAATATTTATAGTTATTCAATTACTATATCTTTCATTGCCATTGAATCAACTTCAAGTAGTGCCTCCAAACCACGTTTCAGATGGGTCTCAGTTCGATCATTTAACCTCAACTAAATATATTGATTGAATCGATTTATTTAGAAGATTTACATTCGATTCTTGACTAGATTGGTCTATGGTTATCGAATCTATAATTAC
Organism: Merluccius productus; assembly: GCA_027122695.1. Taxonomy (NCBI): domain Eukaryota; kingdom Metazoa; phylum Chordata; class Actinopteri; order Gadiformes; family Merlucciidae; genus Merluccius; species Merluccius productus. Next base: position 7,893 of record JAOPJI010053311.1, read on the forward strand.
TTATGAAATACAAGGGTATACGAATAGTACAAAGAAGCATTAAGCATAATGGTAGCGTTAACGACATTTCAATTTTAGAACAACGCGAACAACAGATTATAGTTTAACTTATATTGGACTATCTAATCCAAATTTCAAAATTAATTGAATTAAATAAACTTCAATCTTATCTATAATAGAAAGAAATGGAGATAATTCTCCTTTTTAATCATATTAATATTCACAAATTTTATCGTATTGATAAAATTTGTATCACAATTATTTTATTAAACTCACATGAAAATAAAAATTGAACTTTTTGGAATCTAAGAATACGTCGCATTTATTGAACACAAAATCAACGAGCTATATTTAACTACACGATGTTATAAGTGTTATATTTAATTTTGTTATCGTTATATTCAAAAGTTAAAGTTAGATTATCGCATACGACGACTGTAGTTTATCATTTCTTAAATTATGATAATATCTAAATTTATCATGTTGATAACATATTAATACATTCCATTCAAATGTGTACTCGATGGTATACACAATAAACTTGACATTTTCTGTACAAAATATGAACACCATTTTTTAAATTACTTAATATAAATAGACTCTTATTTACAAACTTAGAGTTTTATGTGAAATATAATTTAAAATTGTGCTTATTATTGTATAAAATAACATTTTTTAGTGATATAAAAATAAATTACAATCGTTATGATATACTTCAATGTAATTACTTCATTTGATTAATTGGATAATAAATTATTAAATTTAAATTTTTATCAAACAGTTACTTTTTATGGAATCTGAGAAATTTTTGGTCAAATTATAACGCTGCTGGGAAAACAGCCCCAAACACCTACCACTCGACTCTTCATGTTGACAAATTCATTATTTTAAAAGAATCGTCCCTGCAATTTTATCTTTTACTTATGATAACTAATGTGCATTTTTATCCGGTAAAAACAAAAACCAATTGTAGCAAACTCAATAAAAGTAGTAATTAAAGAATTCAAATGTGAGTAAATTGTGGTCTAAATTCAAGGCAACTCTATTGTTAATGTGAACTTCTTTATCGGCGTGTTATCAAGTGGACGAATTAAATCACGTAATGAAACATGTCCAGATTCACCTAGAATAATGATTCAATTACCTTAGTTAAACTCTAACAATATAAATTTTTTAATGATCTATAATGGTGAAATACCTAAATATGATACACCGGTTTGTAAATTACAATAGCCTGCTACAGAGCAATACTCAGTTGCTATAATAATATTATAATCTTCATCCTAAAGAAAAATTAAAAATTATATTAGTTGTTGTTTAACATAAACTTCTTACAGGGTCTTCGTAAGTTAAACTGCTTACACTCTATATATAGATAAAATGTAAATAGATAATATCTAACGTTACCACGCACCCTAGGCAATCAACTGGTTCACGAAACTCTTTAACTAAAATTAATTTTTAAGGTTCAATATAAAAATGATCCAATTTTAATATATACTTTCAAAATCTTCACATAGTGCCCATATTATACAAATATCAGTTGGATCAGGATATCTATTTATAAACCAAACAATATCTTCCAGCGCATTTTTGATGATTAATTGCTTTAAGAACATAACCATGCCATATAACTTCATTATTACCTCCAATGCTCCATTGAGTGCCCCGTCATGCTTCATAACACCTAACGAGCTCCTTAATTGCCTTTCAGCTTTTTTTGATAATTTAAACTAAATAATTACTACTAAAAAATATTATAGTTTTTATACACTCTCATCTTCGGGTTTTTCTTTATGCACTCGAAATGTAAACCCGTCACTCAATAATAGGCCTTCTTTTAACTGATTTAATTTTGAAGGTAGGAATAAATTACACAAAATAATCACGCAGTAGTTTGCTCCACGATGCATATTTAAACAACTTATCTACTCCGTCAAACTTATATCAGTAATGAAGTTCATAAAATCGTTATTTATCAGCGATAAAATGTGATAAATAATTCAAAATCAAACCTTTCTCGTATTATGCGCTACAACGACACAAAGAACCTATCAGCATTATTTAGATTAATGTATCTTAATATTTTAATGAATGCACAAATTATAATTATAACAATTGATGAGATTGTGGATAAAATTGTACGAATAAAACTATTTAATTAACTATAAATTATAACTCGTGTTGACATTAATTTACCATAATGTAGTACTTTAATATGAATAAATCTGACCAATGTTATATATAATTCAACCACTGTTTTAAATTCTTATCAATTTTTAACATATAGTATGAGTAATTGAATCATACATTTCCATGTAAATTGTGGTGTTTTTGCAGCTTTCATTAGTAGAATGGCGAATTTTCATACTTAGTTTATCACAAAAATTGAAGAAAAGTATCTACTTAAAAACTATTAACATTCAAATTTATCAATCAATAAGATTAGATATTTAAAATCACTTATATTTAAATCATTTGTTATTGATGCAAATATATTATGATAGAGCCAAATCTAAAAATCTATGATGCAATATTATAACTTCAAATTGATAAAATTTATAATATTCAGGTAAATATTCTAAAAACAGTATTATAGTTAAAAGTGGTAAACAATAATGATTTTTTTATAAAATTAAATGTTTCTGATAATACTAATTACTCCATTGAACACGTTTTTAGCATCTACTGTTAAATAAAATCATATGGCTGACAAATCACTAAATGAAAGGTAGAGTTGTCCATATGTGTATTTGCAAAAGTGTGCATGTACAAACCTGTTCGCATCATTTAAACTTTATTCGAGTTTAAATTATACTTAAAAAAAACTTTTAGAAAATATTTAATGTGCTACTTGAAAGTTTATACTTTTAAAAATCTGGAAAAGTTTAGAATTGAGGTTTGGATTCATATGAATATTAACGTTATTTTCCATGTTTCTCACCCTAAAATGCTCCCATTAGCTTACTTAAATATAATATTTAATATTTATGTTAACATTTTTATGAAATACAACATAATGTTAGATTTCATATCAGCGTATTCATTTGATTATTTAGGTATATAAGTGAACATATTTTTTCATAAAAAATCAAATATTTTCGTGAAAAATAAATCATCGTCAACACAGATATATCAAAATGAGTTGAATCTTTTGATGAATTTTGTCCATTGCTCTATGGTTATCATGAGATATGGTAGTTTTTATTTAAGGATGGTGATGAATTTGACGTCGTATGTGAGAACCCATAGCAATGTAGGAGTGAACATTCATTGTCATTTTGCAATATTGTCGACAATTAACAGAGATAGCTCTAGGGGTTGATTTGAATTTGCTAACAATATTATTGGTTTCAATACGGTTTTTATGTTCCATTCTTCATTTACTTTTGTTACGCCGTCTATTTAGAGTAAATGGACTGTTGCAAATGTTTCAGGTACAATTTTACATTCGGTTAATTTTTTCTTGGGGTTTAAGTATTCGCTGCTTAGTTTATGTCGCATTATTTCGTTCATTTTTATTTTGTATACTTTTAAAAATAACGTCAAACATATTTCGTGCAAGAGGCCCAATCACTTTCCTAATAAAATTTTACTTGGTCATTAAAAGATCCAACCCATTCATGATTAATTATTTTTTGTGATTCAAAAAAACAATTAATCACCTTTTCAATTTACTTGTGATCGCTATAAATAAGAATAGGCGCCATTAAAATAAAACATGAAAAAATTATTATTATTAATCATTATTATTATTATAGCCAAGTTAAAAAACAAGGTTGTCACAAAATCAATAAAACAATTAAGTCCAATTTTAAAGTGAGTTAATTGTAATTAAAATTGATGGTGACTCGAATGTTAATATCAAATTCTTTATATGTGTGTTCTCAAGTCGAGAAACAACTTCACGTAAAGAAATCTTTTCAGCTGACTCTATATAAATTAATCGGTTATTTTTATTTTACTTTATGAATAAAAAATTTTTAATAATAAATAATAATGAAATACCTGAAAACGATGCACGGAATAGTCCATCGCAATAACCTTGTATGAAGCACAAATCATTCGCGTTGGATAAATTGATGCCTTCATCCTACATCAATATTGAAAATACATTGGTTTTAGTTATATGAAAAATTCATACAGAGTTTTGGTAAGTCAAAACTCGAACACTCTAAACACATTTAAATTGTAAACTAGTAAATGTAAAGTTACCATGCACCCGAGGCATTCAGCTGGTTCATAAAACTCTTTAACTTCATATGTTTTCAATGTAAAAACTGCCAATATTGTAATAGTAACTTTTTAATTGTTCACAGTCAGCCCACATTAAACAAATATCGTCCGGGACAGGATATCTATTTATGAACCAAACAATATCTTCCAGTGCATTTTTTATGATTAACTTCTACAATAACGCAAACATTACGTAAACTTGCCTTACTACCTCCAATTCACTGTTGAATGATGTACCCCGTTTAATAATATGCAAAGATCTCCTCAGTTGCATCTCAGCTATGATTGACAATTCAAACTAACTAATTCTGAGAAAAATAAAACTATTTTCATTACATTCTCCTCTTCCGGCTTTTCTCTGCTGACTCGAAATGTACATACATCTTTCATAATAAGGCCTTAATTCAACTGATTTAATATTGAGGCTTAAAAATAATTACACAAAATAACAGCGTACAAGTTTTTATTGAGCTTCATTTTTAAAAGTTTATCTACTCTCACAAACTTATATCAATGACGATGTGAAAATAATCATGGAAGGTGAATGATAAAATAATGATTAATAATTTCAAATCAAACATATCTCATCGTGAGTTACATTGAAACAAAAACACATATTATTATCTGTTATCTGTTATATTACAGTTTTGAAAATTGGTAGATTTGAAATTTATCAGTTGAGCAGCTATTCGGTAAAAGTATTCATTATTATTTTGAAATATAGTTTGAAATATTAAATTAATATTATTTTACTTGATATAGATTAAATAATTATAATCGTTATTTTGTATCGGTAACATTTTTGTTCAAGTATTAATTCTAAAACTAAACAAATAATAATAATAAATTCATACATTAAATATTGGGAAAAGAAATTATATTATGTCGGGTAATTGAAGAATTTTTTATTCATTAATCGAATCATTAAAAATAAAGGTTTCTTTTATTTGACTCAAATAAAAATTGACAACAGAGTTGTCCTACTTACATCCAACAAAAATAATTATCGTGAAATTCCAAACTTCTTAATTTTCACAAAAGAATTAAACTATTAATTATATCTTTTAAAGTATACCAAAATAACTTATTATATTAACCTTGTTTTATAGAAACTCTAGGTTGCACCCGGTTCTTCTTGTTTATGTCTTCCTAGTTACTGAAAAGATATTTGTTAGGATATATCGATAATATTTTCCAACAATAAAATATTGTGGATTTAGATATTATTGTTTGTGATATTTTCGAAAACAGTCAATTAGACTGGTTATTTGATTCTATCAAATTTTTGATTAATCTTGTGGAGAGGCCTTCAACCAATTAGCTATATATTTTTCCTCAATAAACGTGAAGTTCGATTTTTTCTAGTGATTCGCCTACCTTACATATTAAGTAATAGATTGTCTCCATCAGACTATAAAACATCAATGTTCCGTGATATTAATTTATTATCAATGTTAAACAATTTTGATAAAAACTTAAAATGAGTAAAGTATGTTATGGGTAATCATACTTATTGAACAACAAGTGTTCAATCAAAGTTACTTTCAAAAACTAATTTTTAAAAGGGGAAATATTGCTTGCTTTATTGCTTTTTAAACTGTCCAAATTGCATATATATGCGTTAACTACTTAGTACATTATAAAATAAAAGGTTTGGCTTGTTCATAAAATTTAAAAGTTAGACACTCGATTCTACAACGAATTCTTAATACAAACCTACCATCAATTGAACCAAATATATAATTTAAAAAAATTTATATACGTATTTAAAAAGGTAAAATAAACATTTATTTTATTGTAAAGACACCACATTTTACTGAATTCTTTCAATTTATGTAAGCTATTTCGAATCCAAAAACGAATAAATGGTGGTCTAAATTCATGGTGACTCGAATGTTAATGTCACATTCTTTATATGTGTGTTCTCAAGTCGAGAAAAAACTTCACGTAACGAAATCTTTTCATTTGAACCTATATAAATCATTCAGTTATTCTTATTTTACTTTATGAATTAAATTTTTTATGGACCTATAATAATGAAATACCTGAATACCACGGGTGGTATATCTCATCACAATAATCGGATACATAGCAATAATCATTGGAGTCGGATATATTCATATCTTCATCCTAAAGCAACATTGACATTATAGAAAAATTATTTTAGATATGTAATTCATACGGAATCCACGTAAGTCAGAACTCGAACACCCTATCATATAAATAATGCAAATTAGTAAACGTAGTATTACAATGCACCCGAGGCATTCAGCTGGTTCATAAAACTCTTTAACTACATAAGTTTCCAATGAAACACTGCTAATATTGTAATAGTAACTTTTTAACTGTTCACAGTCAGCCCATATTGAACAAATATCTTCCGGAGCAGGATATCTATTAACGAACCAAGCAATATCATCCATTGCATTTTTTATGATTAATTGCTTAAATACGTAACCATACAATCAAACTTCACATTTACCTCCAGTCTTCCACTAAACGACCCCTCATGTTTAATAATCCCCAAAGATCTTCTTAGTTGCATCTCAGCTACGTTTGACAATTCAAACTAATCAATTCCTACAAAATATTAATGTATTTATTATACACTTCGATCTTCAGGCTTTTCTCTACTAACTCGAAATGTGAACAGGTCGTTCAATGTAAGGCCTTAATGTAACTCATTTCATATTTGGTGTTACAAAAATTTACACAAAATAACCAGGTAATAATTTTGTCTACGATGCATATTTAAATGTCTTATCTACTCTATTATATTTATATCAATGGCAAAGTGGCTATTACCATGGCAGAGCAGAATAAAACATTAATGGGTTATTTTAAATCAAGCATATCTCATCAGGAGTGATTTTGAGACAAAAAGACCTTTCATTGTAATCCTGATTATAATACCCTTTAACAGTTTAAATAATGATAACATTTTAAATACTGAAATTAAGCAATTAGTAAATAATTGTAATTAAGAATACTTTACATTTTATTTAAATAAAATTTGAGTTATTTAATTTTAAACTAAGTCCTCCATTATAAATTAATAGATCGCATTTGTTGAAATATTGTATTGTGGACCATTGGATCACTATTTAAATTTGTTGTTTATGTAGCAAACAACAGTGAAACGAAAACATTTGTCATTTGGTTTTTAGAGGTAACTATGCAACAATCAACTTATTATCAACTTTAAAAAATATCAACAAATATGATATAGTGATTTAATTAATTCTTTCTAAAACAATTGTTATCTCCGACATGGCATTCTACATTGATTTCACACCAAGTAGTGCAAAACTAACTATCCAAATTTATAGTTAATAAAATTTTTGATATCAACTTCAACAACTCCATAAACACTTTCTATTCGAAAGCTTTAATTCAATAATGTATATGTCAATAAATTAATTGTGGTATTAATCAATTAACACTGAAATCACCCGTATAAGAATTGTTACACATATGATGAACTGTATATATATATATATATTTGATTGATAGTGTGAAAAATTGTGAAACAGAAAATCATCAACTAAACAAATAAATAATTCATTTTATTTGACTCAAGGATCGATTCTGGCAATCTCGTTGTTGTTGTTATTATAAACAGCGAAAACTCATATATTCAAAATCGAATGTTTAAATTTGCAACTATGTTCAAACTACAAATTAATGGCACTTGTTACGAGAATATTTATTTTTATTATGAAGCCTTATCCTCTGAAGTTGTTACTTAAAATCAGTATAGAAAATCTGCCCATCTACGACCGTTTAATACAAACCTTGCTTAATTAAAACAATCTAGCATGCTCCATGAAAATCAGCATTGAACCAATCTTCGTTATGTGCACATTATTAAGCGTATATTAAAGAAACGACTATAATGTAATGATAAAAATGATACAAGTAGACATTACTTGTACGACAAAACTAAATACTATACTGGGTTCACTCGAAACAGCTCAGCTACTGCGAATCAAAAAGCAAATAAACGGTGGAACAAGTTCATGGTAATTCGAATGTAAAGGTAAACTTCTTTAATGTGTGTTCTCAAGTCGAGGAACTGGGTCACGAAATGAATTTCTTTCAGTTCTACCTATGATAACGAATTAATTACACTTATTGATTAATAACAATAGAGTTCTTTTTCAAAACTGTAATAATTACGTGAATGTACAGAGCGGAATAACTCATCACAGAGACCTTCTATAAAGCAACTATCGTTGGCTTTGAAAAGACACTCGTTGTCGGTCTGCATCACCAAGGATACAATAAATTGGTTAATTTAAGACCACAAAGTTCTTACATCAGCCTTGCAAGTCAACGCTAGAACTCCCTAAACAAATCCACAATGAAAACCAACAAATATGTGTCCCTACCATGCATCCTAGGCACTCGACCGGTTCGTAAAACATGATAACTAGATTTCATTTACCAGCGTAGTTGTAAAAATGTTCATAATGCGATAGTAACTTTTTAATTCTGCACATTCGGCCCACATAACACAAATTTCAGCTGGATCTGGATATCTGTTTATGAACCATACAGGATCATCTAGTGCATTTTTTAAGATTAATTTCTTAAAAACAGTTAAAGTACCACCACCTTTACAACTACCTCCAATTCTCCATCGAAAGACTCGTGAGACCTTACAATATTCAACGCCCTTTTTATAATAAACTCAGCTCCCGTTGACATTTCAAACTAACCACATATACTAAGAATAAAAGTAGTCAACGTATACACTCTCCTCATCCGGCTTTTCTTTATCAACTCGAATTGTGGATACACGGTTCAATGTAAGACCTTAATTGAACTGATTTTATATTGCGAGTTACATAAACTTACACAAACCGAATATGTAAAAGTTTTCCCAAAGTGTCATATTATCACGACCTATCTATCTATTCTGTTATATTTATAACAAAGATGGCGTGAATAAATCATGATTGTTTCTTGATAAAGTACGATACTTATATTCGAATCAAGTAAATTCCTTCTTTTTATTCTGCCTTAGAAATTGAATTATCAAGCAAATTTTCAATTATTAGTTTACAATTCAATCATAAGTTCCATTGAATGACTCATTTTTCGATAACCAAAAGAGTCGCTACAAATTAATTGAAACTTACAATAGCTTCATAAAGTCTGATATCTGTGCGTCAATTTCAATGAGCTGAAGAACTCTATGACCATCGTGGTTAACAATAAAATTTACTACTTCAATGTTACCAGTTTTTAATAGGTAATAAAACTTTAAACATATCTATTTATCACCTTTTTTTAAATATTAAAAATAATTTAATAATAAAACCCCTATCTACCTTAATATTAACTAAGTATCTTTATCATTGAAAAATAATTAAATAATTAAACTTCACTTCAACCCCATTCTAATGGTGTATGATAACTTTTTAAGCATCTTATATGTGGATATGTAATCACGCAATTTAATTTCGAATTTTTTCGTAATAATATACCCAACTGAATAATACTCATTTGGAACGTGACTTGTTTAAAAATAAGCTAAACGAGCGATGCATAGGATACTGATTAAAATATGCTAATGCACATAAAACAAGAAGATTCGCTAACTAATTCAACTTTTAGTTAATATATTTTCACAACCTTAAAATTTGAATTCGATAAACTATATAGTTCGAACATTGAAAGGGTCACAAAATAATCTAATCTTAACGTTGATAAATATTTTAGTTTTCTAAAATCTCCTAAATGATTCCATGTTGAAAAATAGGTTTATTTGTTTTAAATAAGGGAGAGGCTAATCTTAAACGGCCACATTAGCATTCATAGAGGCGGTACTTACCGCCCAAGGAAAAATTCACTTTACATTCGTGAAAAAGTCATTTCACAGCGATGCAACTTATAGTAGCATGAATGTTAACGAAACAAATTATAGACTGCAGACAACTCAACCACAAAAACTCCAACTGAATTGGTACAACAGCAAAAAAGCGCGATGAACAAAGATAACCTAAACTAAAACAACGGTCACACCTTGTAGTTAGAGTAGTTCGTGGTCTAAATTACTACAACAGTTTACATAAAGTCTTCTTCATTGGGGAAATTATTGTAGGTGTTTCCGGCGTTGTAGCCGACGTCACCATCGATGAAATCGTCGAAATAGGCCGTGTTTTCTACGCTTTTGTGTTTGGATCCGGCTTCTTTCAGAGAGGGTGCCTTTTTGCTTTTATTTTTGACGGCCTAAGACAAACATCCAGTGAAATCAACCCAGCGTGAATGGTCACTTTATTTTTTTTTGATATTTCCTCCTTCAAACTTCGAATGATCTGGACAAGATCGTGTAATTTGGATTCTTCGCCTATGATCAATTAAACTAATGAGACATTTGAACAAATCACATTGACTTAGGCCATTTTTTAAAAACACTCCGAACACTTTGGTAAACAAGCTCAAATTCTGCACGAACAATTGTGATCACGTAACCACAAACAACCACTTACACATATGTTGGTGTCATTCATACATTGGGCTAATTTACCGAGAACCGCCTCGAAAGACTTCATGTCTGTGAATTGGACGTCGACAACTGGTTCCTCGGACTCGTTGTGAAAATCAGCATCTCCAAACAAGTCGCCAGCGATTTCCCTATCTCCTTCTCTGATTTTCCTAGGCGACAGCAATTAAACATGCACACCAAACAAACAATAAAGCTACAATTCCTTTTGTTCTTTCGTCAATTCGACCACCTCGATAGGTGTAGGAGATTTGGGTTTGGTTTGTGGTTTCGGTTCTTTATTGAATAGCGATTAAATGAGTGTCTAACAGTGGATTGATTACTGGTCGAAGACTTGGGGACAGTAGGTTTCTTAACTTGCTCTTCTTCCGAATCGTCGTCCCAGTTATCCTTCACACGCACAATAAACAAATGCACAAATAAAAGGAAAGCATGCAGCAATGACAAAATTACATCAACCCAACACGACATTAAGGTGAACAGTAAACAGACCAACAATTACCTTCACATCGGAATCAGACTCACCACCGTAAGTATTGTTGGAATCGAGAAAATCAAAATCGTCTAACACCAACGTTATCATGATGTCCATTCGCTAACTTCATCAAAGTACCCTGCATCTTAAAGTCAGTTGTAGGTAGAAGAGTGAATCACCCCTAGACCGATTAATCTCGAAATTTGCGTGTCAATATTGCGCAGCAAAAAAATGCATCTAATTCCCTCGAAAAGTGGCCACATTAACAATATTCAATGTGTTCAACATATACGAGTATAAGTGTGTGTGTTGTTTGAGCGCACTCAAACCGTATCAATTCATCAACACCTCAGCTCATACCGATACGCCTGCGCACAAGGACGAAACATGGATGCCGTGATAGACATGAAACAGTGCTACGATGTGGGCACTCCAGTATCGATGGGCGTACGAATCACGACTAAGATGTAGCGCGTGACACTTTGTTTGTAGACCACCATCATTGCAGTGTGCTACGACGAAGGAATCATCGTGGGTACCGACTCGAGAACCTCCTCAGGGTAGATGCTCGTTGGTGGCTGCGGTTAACTTTATTCAACCATAGGACCTATGTGGTTAACCGTGTGACCGACAAAATAACTGACATCGACGCTCGCATCGTGTGTCTGAGGTCGGGAAGTGCCGCCGACACCCAGTTTCTTGCCAATGAAGTCAAATACCTCATGGACTTCAACAGGTAGTCGCAGTCGTGTTGCTCTTCTCCTACGTGTGTAGGTACTATTGTAAGGCGCCCGAACATGTGAAGTTGGCAGCGACCTCTTTCAGAAATATGTGCTACAAACACAGAGAACAGCTGTCAGCGGGAATCATTGTTGCTGGTTACGACGACGTCAATGGACCTCAAATTTACAGCATCGCCCTTGGTGGAATGATGACACAATTGCCGTTTGCTATTGGAGGTGAGTATCGACTTCAATTCGCGATTGCCACTATTTTTCTTATTGAAGTCGGTTATTTTGTGGTGTTAATTAGTTTGTATTTGCGTTATGAGCTCTTTCCTAGGGTCTGGAAGCATCTTTTTGTATAGTTACTTTGATCAACATTTCCACGAAAACATGTCCAGAGACGATTGCACACAGTTGGTGCTCAAAGGTACGTTTACTCTGTGCGTTTGGAGTTTTTAATTGCTACTGGTATAGCTCTGAGTCATGCCATCTATAGAGACGGTTCGTCTGGCGGTGTGGCTCGACTCGCCATCATCACTCGCGACGGCATCGAGCGTAGTGTTGTGCCCAACGACCAGCTCCCTACCTACCTTTAACGTGCGGTGTTTTAGCCACTGGCGGCTATTAGTTTTGTGTCCTGATTTGTTTAAATATTGTTGTCAGTGTGTCTATTTGAAGTTAACCGCGCGCTGTTTCTCGCATATTCAAATAAATACATTTATGTAATAGTGTAAATAAATACATCTATTTAATATTATAATTTTTGTTGAGCAAAGATATTTAAAGTCCGCTACTTATATATAGGACTATTCGTGTGTGCAAGTGCACACATGTGACCAACATTTTTTAATTTCATAATTTCATGTAGAGACTGAAAACTCTCAACTGCTTAGATGAATAAATAGTAATTAATATATTGGCGCTCCTGAATGCGCAAAAATGATTTTTATGCGCGCGGTGAGTTTTCACTTCAGATGTAGAATTAGGATCGTATAATTGGCAGGATGTATCCAACGTAGTCGGGCTGAAAGACAATGCACGTTCGAGTTTGGTTCAGGCACTGGTTATTCTCGTGGACAATAATGGTCGTCTAGTTTTTCATGTATTTAATTATTTCTGACTTTTAAGAGTGATGGGCCAAAGTTATTGACATTCGAACGGTATATCTTTACTAGAAACAGGATTTTGTAATATTATTTTTTAATGTTAGATTACGCATGTGCAATTTTGAATTTAATTTTCGCATGTCAATAGGCACTTCTTTAAATTAAAACTTAGATACTTATTGAAGCCAATTATACTCATGGTGTTCAGACAAAAATAGATCTGGTGGGTTATATTCGCCGGTAATAACTATTTGCGTCCACGGGGCTGAAATTCTGCAGCGAATTTGTATTTAGAATGTGCGTGCGCGTACGTATGAGGGTTAAGAACCAAAAAGTTTGCGTGTGAACCTATTAGGAATGTGCGTTGAGCTTTCACACTAAAGCGACCCACTTTCGCGTGACTGCGAGTAATTAAAGGGAGAATTAAGGACGAAATTTTATTCTGGGAAAAATTATAATTGCATATTTTCTATACGACATAACAACACAATCGATTTTTATATTGAACGGATCAACTTTAATGCCATTAACACTAAACGGTAAGCGCCCAGAAAACAAAGTTAATATCGAACGGATTATGTCGACTTAAATAAAGCTTGCCGGATTAATAAGATCAAACGCGCCAGTTGACTGAGAATGACGTGTCGGTTGGGATTCCTGGGTTGCGGAAACATCGTGAAGGCCATCTGCGAAGGCCTCTTCAAATCCGGTCAGTACAAGCCCTCAGAAGTGTGCATGTCTGGCATGACGACGAAGGAATTGGAGTGGGCCTCGAAGTTGGGCACCGTCACCACCACCAACAACAACGACATATTGAATGAAACCGACGTGATTGTGGTGGCCGTGAAACCCAATGTAACTAGCCTATTTTATAGCCATATCACTGAGCGATTATGACGATGTGTGTGTGTGTGTGTGTAGGTGGTGTCAAAGGTGCTGAAAGAACTGTACCACGACTTCCGCTCGAAGCATCTTATGATGTCAGTGGCTGCGGGCGTGAAACTGGAGTGCATCGAGAAGCAAACCAAAGATGTGCGTGTGGCGCGAATCATGTTGAACACCACGGTGGCCACCACCAAGGGAGCCTCGGTGTACACTCTCGGGGGCAGATGCAGCGCCGACGACGGCGAAACCATCAGAAACATACTGTCTTGTTGCGGCTACACCAGCGAAATGAGCGAAAATTACTTCGATGTTGTGTCCGCGCTAGTTGGCAGTGGCCCCGCGTTTTTGTACGGCGTCATCGAAGCTATGGCCGACGGAGCAGTGATGTGCGGGTTGGGCAGAAAGGAAGCTATGGAATTGGCCTCTTACACACTCGCTGGAACCGGCCTCATGGCTGTGAACGCTAGTGGAGTTCACCACCCTGCTGAGTTGCGAGACTTTGTGTGCTCGCCCGGAGGAAGCAGCATCCAGGGTGTGTATGCGCTGGAACAGGCAGGCTACAAAAAAGCGTTTATGAGCGCCGTTATCAAAGCCTATGAGCAGAATAAGGTGCTTGGTGAAATGGCCGAGCAGAAAAAAGAACAAAAATAATTAGATTCTCTGTTCTATTATTTGATTCATTCTGTTGGAATTAACTTTTTCGTGATTTTATGTGGTCGTCATATGCACTAGCTAGGATTTTTGTGCGTTGAAAGCTTGATTTCCTTGGGAAAGTCATCTTTGTCGATAAACTTGTAGTCTGCCTTGGTGACAATGTTGGCACGGTTGTTTCTCCTGGCCAATTCTAATACAGTTAATTAAAGTGATTGAGCGTGCAGAGCAATGTATGCTACTAGAGGGCCAACATTGCCAGCAGTGTCTTTTATTTTTGCGTAAACATGAGCGCTCCATCCGTGCACAATCCTTGTGAAGAAGAGATCTTTTTTCTGTACTTTTATTAATTGTTGTTGAAAGTGAGAGAGAAAGTGCATGATTTTATTAATTGGCAATTAAAATTGTGAATTAAGTTAGGTGGAATGGTGAAATTACCTTTGGGCTTTTTCATTAATTTTTCGAGTGAGTTTATTTTTCTGATTATTAGTTCTGTAAATTAGGTCATCACAGTTGGGAACGAGTGGGTCTACTTACCGAGTTTGACTGTTACTGACTTTTCCAAAAAGTGGCTCAATGTGGTGAGTTCTGTAGAGTCACATTAACACGTTATTCAACCACGTTCAAT
The DNA here is from genome assembly GCA_027122695.1 of Merluccius productus. Lineage (NCBI taxonomy): Eukaryota > Metazoa > Chordata > Actinopteri > Gadiformes > Merlucciidae > Merluccius > Merluccius productus. The sequence continues at coordinate 23,110 of JAOPJI010053311.1, forward strand.
TTGATCAACATTATTTAATTTTTAACTGTTATTCTATTGTTTGCAGTAGTTTTAATTCGGGAGTACCGTCGTTTTTAACGTCTACCGGTGCCACTGGCGCAGGAGCAGGTGTCGAGACTGCATTTTGATTAGTCTGATATTGATTATTTTGGGCGTTCGGAGACACATTGCCAACAATCGCACAACTATACTCCAACAGCTGTACGCACAGTACCATCAATATGAAATGGACGTTCGACATTCTCGATCAACAAAATATTAAACTGCGTGTTTACTACTTTGAACACAACTATCTCCATAATTTCAAATCTCATGATAGTAACGTAAATGCTGAAGTGCTGCCAATAAAAACAAAAATACAATCACTTCAGTAAATTTGTCAAAACATCGGTCTCTAAGTAGTTCTCATTGGGCGATGGTTGATCATTCTTGGTCAATATCTAGGCAAAATAACAACGTTTTTTCATCAACTGTGTACGTTTTTTATTCTGAATACGACGTGAGGAGAGGTTCCACCGCCAACTATGCTTTCTGTTGAAAAGGCCGCCCACACATTTTTGTACATACTACATGGAGCTATTATTTCGACCCAGTTGTTATTGTTTTCACCTTCCAGGGGAACGAATAATAACAGTGGATTTTTCCAGATCAATACGGTCGACGGCCACGTCAGCATTTGATCCGATCTAAACCAGCAAAATGTCTTCCTCTCACCACTTCCACCGTTCTCTTACTTCGCCCAAAAAACTCTCAACCACCTTCGACGTGATTTGTTGCATCAAAGTCAACGACATTGTTTGCGCACATTCGCTAGTTTACTGTTAATTTTATCAAACTCGTTTATTCTACTAGTCAAACTCGAGGAAGACCATACATTGGCTGTTTGGCTCGAGAAATCGGTCCACCAACCGTCGCAGCACCATTTCCGCTGCGTGCGCGCCTATATTCAGAAATTTAATTTCCCGTGAGCATTTTCGAGGGAGACTTTCCATTCAGTTTAGGAACTCTTTCAAGAATTTCAACGTTAGCGCTTAGATGTACAACGTTAAATTTGGAGAAGCCTGTCATTGAAATGGCACAAGCTAGTTATTACGCAGTCGTATTTATTATTTTGTACTGAGTTACACACTATTTGTTGTCACTATTATTCGCTTTAAATGTCAGAAAATCTGAAACACATTTGATTTATCGTGGTGTGCGCACGCATCGAAATAGCGTTCAAAAAGTTCAACAAATTTTACGAATGAAATTGGATTTTAACCAAAATTTAATTGAACATGAATTCTAGTTGTGTAATAGTGTAATTTGTTATACAACTCAATTGCCGCCCAATCTTCCGATGCGTCGTCAAGGAACACTGAGATGACTTCGAATTTGTACGAAATGATACTTAATGTGATGAAGTTGCAGTAACAAAACTAAGGCAGTTCGGTCAATTGGCATTTTTGTACATCAACGATTGAGTTGGAAAGTCGAGTTTGTATACTCCGTTAATTGCTGACAACAAACAAACAACACAAAAATCATACAAACTATATTAAACAACGGAGTTGACACTATTTGGACTCCAACAAGCGATTGATGAGACTATTTTGATCGCTGATGTTGTCGGAAAGTTGGTCGATTTTCTTGGCCAACGCGTTGACGCGCTGGTTGATAGCAGAAACGGAGTCTTCTACCGCCACATTACAACTATAACAATGCAGAAAAGAACTCACCCATTAGTTGCGCGTTTTTTTCGAGGCTAAATAGACAAATTTAAACGCGCGATTCAATGGCGAAAATCACCCTCCATCTAAAGAGGAAATTTTTTGACTGATTTCATTTTTGTAATTTTCGAAAATGGTCGCAAAGTCGGTCAAGAGATAGTTCTTTTGTGATTTCTAGTTCAAATCGATTAATAACGGCACATTAGAGCTGGTTGAAACTCCACTTTGAACACGGAAACCGCCGTGAGGAACTTGGCTTTGGCAATAAATAGACGAATGTTTTGAACAGCCCTTAGAATACTCTCCATTAAAAACATTTGTGCACAACGATACCGATCGATCTTTGATTGAGGCCACTGCGCTATGGAGGAATCGAAGTTGTTGCCGGAGTGGTCGTCCAACAGACTTTTCGATTTGCTAATATCAACGGAGGGTTTGCGGAAGAAACTGAATTTGACGCCTTTGCTTTTGCCACAACTCCCCCAATTCGCCAACTGCGGCTGTTTCTTGGAATGGTCCATCATTTGGTTAAAATTATCACCGGAGTGGGGTTTTATGTCCTTTTTAAGAAGTTGATACTTCCAAAATCGCTAATAAAAGTACACTTCAACGCACACCGATATCACACTGGCATTGAAGTAAATGCCAACGTGTGAAGTGGACAATACTTGAATAACGGTGGCCGCATTCTCATAGAGGTCTCTCGTGTGCTTTTCCTTCGCCTTCAACGACACGTGCAAAGCAAACGCGGACCCAATAATGTTCTACGTGAAGGTTCATGTCATCGACAGCACAGCAAAAGATTACCGACGGCAAAGTCACTATAGCGACTGCAATGAGGGATATGAAGGTGATGAAAGCCTTGCCGTACATCGTCTGAGGCACGTAGTCGCCATAGCCGATGGTGAGGAAGGAAATCTAATGTACGGTGAAAGAAGAGTTCAATCAATCCTACGTACCACCGAGAAGTAAAACGCTTCCGGGATCGACGTGATGGTGCTTCCTCCATCCACTAACTTCGTTTGGTCATTGGGGTTTTGCACGGTTACTTTTGCGTCTTTGAAGTAGCGTCGACCTTCGTGCTCGATAAAGTAGATGACGAACGAGGAGATCATGAATAAAAACAGCGACGACACCAAGGCAGTGAACAACTCCTACGCAAAAAACGTCAACGCACCACAACCACTGCTGCACCATTACATGTCTGTGCGTGTGTATTACGAAGGCGAACAGCTTCACTGACCCGGAATGCCTGTCCAACCGGAATAATCTCAATATTTGCGACGTTTTCAGTAGGTAATAGCAACTAACAAATAATCAATCGTCAAGGTTACCACAACTAAAATGAAAATACATGTGAATGTTCTTTGAGGTCTGAATCTGATCCACAAACATCACCATGAAAACTATCAGAGTTATCGTCGAAAGCATAGTTATGATGTCTAGATGCAGTTGCTTTCAATTTGAACCCGAATACACAGTACCTATGACATTCTGGAACTTTCTCAAGTACAACATGCGTCCATGGTAGTTGTACTTTGGCTTTGCTTTGCAACTCCACAATCGTAGTGAAAACTCCACCATGTAGACCAGTAGGATTGCGCCCTCCTATGCGAATATAACACCAAATTGCCTAACATTTTACCAAGTACCAATATAATTCTGCTGACTTGGAAGGATTGACGAGTGTTTTTATTTTTGGCGTATTCCGTGAAAAAAGTCATACACAACGACGACAACACCAAAATAGCTCTAATTGTTGAGTTAGGTATTTTAAAGTTAACTCGCACAGATTCAAAGTTCCAAGCAACAAAAGTAACAATGCAAATAATTACACTACTGCATGGTACAACAGTTCCCAAAACGAACTAGGATTGTCAAATAAGTGATTTACTATCCGCATGTAGCGTCTCCCTTTCTTTGACTCCCCCAGAATGGTCTTCCACGCGTACTTCACGTAAGTAGGACGCCTGTATTTGGTGTAGGAATGTGGTCCATAGCTCGCAGTTGTAACAATTGGTTTTTTCGGAGTGCTCGAAAGCATCAACTGTTTATCTCTGCGATCTAGGAGACTTTTAGACTCATCCGCCGAAAACTCAACATTTGAGCTACTTTTATCGGGGACTACCGTCTCCAGCTCAAATTGTTGCTCAGCTACAGCCGATTTGTCGTTATCGTGGTGCTTCATCGTTACAGACAATCTGGAACGTTAATTATCATATCATTCGCTGACTAATCCACATTAACTAGAGCATTAATATTCGGTTAATCAATATTTTATTTTAAATATTGTAGTAATAACAATTTTTCATTTTGTTTTGTTGATACTTCGAGGAGGGTGGCGTAGTTTGCAAATGGAAAATGGTCAACGTGTGATTGTGATGTGTAAAGCTCTGTCTAATACCATCTACCCATATAAACCCAATATTGCATATGGTAATCCGCCATGCGCACTATTCTTAACTTGACATTGAATCTAGCGTTGCAGTATCAATTATTTGCGTGTTGTTTACAGATATACGACCCAGTGAAATTAGTTCAATTGCAAAAGATTGATTTTATAGACTGTATCAAAATGTGGGCTATTATCACTCTCTATCACCTCTATAGTATTTGTTTGTTTCGCTCTTCGATAATGTTGTTGAGTTCATTTTCAATTTCAATGTACATGGATTTCCGACTCAAAGCAGTGGTCATGGTTGTGATTAAATTCGATCGACGACTTGTGTATGCGCAAATTTGATTTTCCCGGGTAAATAATCGGCTGTGTTTGTCTACCTCCGTTCAAGGTCGAGTCTGTGATTGTCGATTAAAATGCCAATTTTTCTGCGCGAGTCAACTTTTTAAATCTCACAATTAAAAATAAGCCTATTAAGCTTGTGGTGTTTTAAATATGAACAAAAATTCACCAGTCTCTGCGCTGTTTGATTTTTGTCATCAGGTGGTCACTAATACATCAAGAATTGTGTATATTGTGCATGTTAGATTGTTCACTAATTTCAACTATTGTCTACTAGAGCTAAAGCCCGGCGTTTTTGTATAGTTTTTGAGTGAAGGTTTCATTGAGCTATTTCATTACATTATATAGAATACTTTTACTTATAATATTTCAACAAATAGTATAATTTAATTCTCACTCCAAGTTTAGTGTGCGTTTCACCATTAAAACGGTACATACCACTTTATAACAAACCATTTATAGCTTAGTTATTGTGAATGTTGGTTACACTAATAAATTAATGTAAAGATACCAAAAAAGTGTATAACATCTCGTGATTAATTAAGCTAACGAATTTGTTGATTGATTTTAATCTGAGTTCAAAAGAAGCGATTGATCAATAACATCTACACAATAGGTTAATGTTCAATTTAATCTACGAAGGTGTTATTTAAATTATTTGATACTAAAAAATAAATTTACATGTCGGAATTTTAATCTTGAAGTAGATCATTAAGGTTTAGGTAGATGGTTTGAGTTTAAATTTTAAAATTAAAAAAAACATTAAAGAGAAGAATGCTGGATTGTAGGAACTTAAAACTCACATTAGTACTGTAAAATATGCGTACAATTAGCAAAAATCCACAAAGCATGTTATTCATTACAGGAACACGCTCAATTATTACCACATTTAATGTATTGAAATCTAACATGGTTAGATAAATGCTATTGGTTACCTAATGTAATAGTATACCTATGAAGCAGATCACATTTGCGTGAATTAGGAACAAACAGCTATTTTCTATTATAATCTGATGAGCTGACCTACTAATCGGATTATTATTTTGAAAATCAACCTGAAACTAATAAACGAAAACGTATAAATAAGAGTATAATTAAATTAAAGTAAATTTAAGAATTTCATCTACGTATCTACTATATATATAAAAGAGGAGTGTCTGTACACACCAGTACGCATGTGCAAACTCTGTTCTCATTATTTACGCGTTTTTAGTGTGTGTAAATTATCTATGTAAAAAGAACTCTAAACAACGTACTTAATGAGCTACTTAGACATTTTACATCACTTATAGTTGTAGAGATACGAAGAATTTAAACTCGGGATTTGGATTAAAATGGAGATTAACCTTATTTTTCGTATGATTCTTTCCCCAAAATTCCA